>REGL01001111.1:32130-52690 GCA_004194395.1 Aurelia aurita complex sp. Pacific | reverse complement strand
CAACGATCAACCAACTTTTATCTCTCACTCATAAAATTTACTGTGCTTTTGAGGAAATTCCTTCCAGAGAAACAAGAGCAGTCTTTCTGGACTTGTCGAAGGCCTTTGATAGAGTTTGGCATGAGGGGTTACTTTATAAGCTCAAATGTAGCGGTGTATCTGGAGATCTCTTGACCTTAGTCCAAAATTTTTTAACTAATCGCCAGCAACGAGTTGTGCTGAATGGGAAAAGCTCACGATGGGCTACAGTATCTGCAGGGGTTCCACAAGGCTCTGTTTTAGGTCCTTTGTTCTTCCTGGTTTACATAAATGACATTGTTGACAACGTTCATTGTGATATTAAGCTTTTTGCTGACGACACGTCACTCTTCTCCGTTGTTCGGAATGATAGATCAAAAGAGGAACTAAACATGGATCTTGAGAGATTGCGTTTATGGTCCTGGCAATGGAAAATGCACTTAAATGCGGAAAATACAGACTAGGAAATGAAGAAATTGATAGAAAAACAGAGCACCAGCACATCGGAATGATCCTTGACTCTAAGTTAAGTTTTCAAAGCCATATCAGGGAGGCTTTACTCAAGGCGAGGAGAGGGATAGGAATAATAAGGTACATTTCCAAATACGTGTCTAGAAATGTGCTTGATCAAGTTTACAAGCGTTATGTAAGACCCCATCTCGACTATGGTGACATTATCTACCATAGGTATGACCCAGATATGAGATTAAGCGTCACAAAAAGATTCGAACAAACCCAGTATCATGCTGCATTAGCCGTAACTGGAGCACGGAGAGGTACAAATAGGCAAAAACTGTACGATGAACTAGGTTGGGAAGATCTATATCACAGAAGATGGTATAGACACTTGTGTCAGTTTTACAATCTACAGAACACAGGTTCACCAGGGTACCTATTTGATAAAATACCACCTGAACGTGAGGAATCATACAACCTAAGACATCCTCGAGTATACGACCAGAATAACGGAAGAACTATTCGTTTCTCGCATACATACTTTCAAAATGTTCTTTATGAGTGGAATCTGCTAGACCGTGACATCAAAAATTCACAATCCATATCTGAGTTTAAACGGAAACTACTTGCAATCATAAGACCACCTAAAAACCCTGTTTATGATGTGTTTGATATAGAAGGTATCAAAAAGTTGACAAAGCTGCGTGTGAACTTCAGCGCGTTAAATGAGCACAGATATCGACACAACTTTGATTGCAGAAGCCCAATTTGCGTGTGCGGGAGAGGTATCGAGGATAATAAACACTTTCTCTTGCACTGCCACCAGTTTGATTTGATGCGCAGAGATCTCTTTCGCCAGCTCACTGCCTCTGGTATAGACATAAATGATCTGGATTCAAATACACTCTGCAATTTGCTTCTGTTTGGGAACCAGGATTTAAACATAGTTGAAAACAGAATCATCATAGAAGCGACAATTTCTTTCATTGAAGCAACAGAGCGTTTTTAATTCAAAACGTAGAACGCAAACAGCAGCACCCCTCCCCCTACCTTTGTTAGATTTATCAGGGTAACTTGGTACCAAATAGTCAAATGAAATGTATATATTTTTATCCACATTGGATCCCAAATTTTGAAAATCTTAAGTTTTCTCCATCATTTGAAATTTGGTACCAAGCTACCTTATATTGTTCCTTTTGTTTGTTGAAGTATTATAATTGTAAGTGTCATCCAAAGTAGGGACTAGATAACCTTGTGTCCTTTCCTGCTTTGGGTGGCACAGTAACAAGTAATCTTTTGTGTTTTAATTGTTTTAATGATGATATAAAAAAAAAATAAAAAATAACAACTCTACCAAAATAAATTACAGGTCTACACATCTTTCATGCAGACTCTAAAAGGGCCTATACAAGGCACCCTTCAAATAAGAACCTTCATACCTTGAAATTTGTCTTTGTACCTTTAAAATAAGAACCTAGTTCAGCCTGGTTCTCAAAAAAGTAGGTTCTTATATGCGGGGATTTACTGTATTTTAAGCGAGTGATTTTGAATAATATTGCAGCTTCCATGGCAAAGATCTTTACGGAGATGGTAAAAAAGTTTCAACGCTCCTAGATTCCAAAAAGTGTTTTAAAAGTTCAAATCTTCCTTTTTAACCAGTAATCTGCCTTAGCTTTGTTGTTTTGTTGTCTGTTTTGTGTAATGTATCTTTAATTTTGTCTTTTTTTGTTCTTTGTTTTGTGTATTGAAAATTAATTTGAATTTTAAGTACCATCCATAGTGAAGACCCGGTGACTTTATGTCTTTCTTCACCATGGATGGTACAGTGTAATGTAAGTATAAATATTGTAGTTTTTTAATCTTGATAGAAAAAAAAAAGATTCCAAAAATCATAAAGGAGCTGGGTCATGAAACGATAAACAAATTTCTTATATCTCTGTAATCTATATTGTTTCCCACACGTGCCCATAGTATTCTGCACAAATTTTGGAGGATGGGGTGAATCCATGATAAAGTTACTTCTAAAATCCACCAATATCTCTACAATCATAAAAATATCAGTGTTTCAAGTTTTTTTCTCTACAAAATTCAAGAGTCCATCTTCAAAATAACACTTTCATTTTGGGAAAAATAGTGGAAAATCTCTGTGGCCTATCAAAAATACTGCAAAAACGTTGTTTCGAAAGAAGTGTTTTTACTTTACGTGACCCAGTCCCTTTAAAGTGAATGACCTGAGACATTGCGCGGTTCTGTCAATGGGACAAAGGAAAACTTTCACAGACCATTGTTTTCTATGGCTTTGCATCCTTCCGCTATATGTGTTAAATTGTCAAACACAATAGGCTATTTATAGACCAATGAGATCTCATCTTTTAACTCAAGGTTATTCACTTTAATTCTAAACCCGTAAATATTATGAGCCACTGCAGGGGCAAAGTGAAATGTCATTTTTTCTGGTACACCTGGTACATTCTCTTCACACNACAGTGTAATGTAAGTATAAATATTGTAGTTTTTTAATCTTGATAGAAAAAAAAAAGATTCCAAAAATCATAAAGGAGCTGGGTCATGAAACGATAAACAAATTTCTTATATCTCTGTAATCTATATTGTTTCCCACACGTGCCCATAGTATTCTGCACAAATTTTGGAGGATGGGGTGAATCCATGATAAAGTTACTTCTAAAATCCACCAATATCTCTACAATCATAAAAATATCAGTGTTTCAAGTTTTTTTCTCTACAAAATTCAAGAGTCCATCTTCAAAATAACACTTTCATTTTGGGAAAAATAGTGGAAAATCTCTGTGGCCTATCAAAAATACTGCAAAAACGTTGTTTCGAAAGAAGTGTTTTTACTTTACGTGACCCAGTCCCTTTAAAGTGAATGACCTGAGACATTGCGCGGTTCTGTCAATGGGACAAAGGAAAACTTTCACAGACCATTGTTTTCTATGGCTTTGCATCCTTCCGCTATATGTGTTAAATTGTCAAACACAATAGGCTATTTATAGACCAATGAGATCTCATCTTTTAACTCAAGGTTATTCACTTTAATTCTAAACCCGTAAATATTATGAGCCACTGCAGGGGCAAAGTGAAATGTCATTTTTTCTGGTACACCTGGTACATTCTCTTCACACAGTACACACAACCAAACTCTGAAAACAGGTATTTTAGTTGAAGGCGCATTCCTTAATCATAAATGCATGCAAAGATTCATATGGTCATCCCGATCTGGAAGAAAACTAAGACAAGAGATATGGAGCAAAACAAGTAGACCAATTACAATTTCAGTCCCTTATTTTTATGAATCGTTGTTTAACAAACAAAAGAATAATACTTTTGTCATTGTCAGTCAGTTATTGGCGAGTTTTGAAGGGTTCATTGCGCGTTGCTCATTGATTGAGTTGTATTTATTCGTTCATGTGTCCATGCTCAACTATGCGAAAGAGAATTGATTGGCTTTACAGTACTGACATTACTCGTTTTCTGGCTGGGATTCAACTTCCAGGATATGGGTAAGGTCTTGGTCTCTTTGTGTGAAAAGTATTTATTTCGTTTGTGGCTGATTTGAGCTTTATAGCTTTATAGTTTGAAGCTTTCCCGTAAACATGCAAATATGCACAAAGTCCATACAACTTGCGAACTCCAAAAGAACAATAGAGCATAGTCAATGCAATGTTTGCACAAATTGTCATTATTTTACTATGGGATTGAGGCTTGAAGGTCAAATTAAACATTTTCATAAATAAAACAATGTAAATTCCGAACAAACCTTTTGCAGTCACTAACACCTTCAGTGACTAAAAGAACTGTTTTCCTTGTTGTTTTTGAATCTTTTAAGGATGTCCCCAGCACCACTGCACCAGCGGCATAAGCATCATCACAAATCAAACTAACAAAGGCTTCATCACCTGAGGGACAATTATAAATGGCCAAACCTTAATCATTCTGCTTCAAAGAGTAAGGGAAAAGAGGGGGCACTGGGACACATTAAACGTAGCGTATAAAACCAAATGTTTCGGGTTTAACTCTTCTTTCTCCAAAACAGCGTGATTGAAGTTAGGTCAAAACCCAAAAGCTCTAGTTTGGCGGCGGAGGCAAATTTTGACTTTCAAGATTAAGATTCCAACTCTCATACACCAATATGAGCAAACAAGCTATTAATCATCAAGTCAACTGTCAAGGGCAGCTTGGTAACTTCAAAAATTGTAACAGAATGATTTGAATTACCTAAATTCTTGTCACTATATACCTAATCAAACCTGTTGCATTTTTGGGATAGCCTGTAATGCACTGTCACCCTAAATGGGTAAGGAGCCTGGATCTAATATTTTTCAAAAAACCCAACGAAAATATTACTTCTGGCGCCACTTTTTACGACAGTCTTAGCTATTGTTTTGTTGAAGGGGATATTATTGAAAATATGAAGTTTTCAGCCAGACTTCTTTCCATGGACTTGTAAGTTTCATCAAATCTTTTGTTCACCTTCAAATAGGTTGAATGCTGAGTTGGCATGTATTTATTCGCTCCCTGCACATTTGATATCCGGCTTACGTGTTCCACAATTCATAGTAACCTTTTAAGAGTACATTCTAACATTCATCCACAAATATCTCGCCAATTTTTGTTGCTGATATAAATATTTTAATTCTGATAGCAAATAAATTAGGTAAAAATTTGCCCTAAATGAGTCTATTCTTCGACCACTCCATGTAGCAATCCAAGTTTGTGTATATGCTGGTTTTGGGAAAGTTTGGAAAGGAAGGGTGTTACAAGAGTTATCATTGCAAGGGTTTCCTCAACTTTAGCGTTTCGTCAACTTTAAGGATTACCAGAACAGTACAATTTTACATAGATTTGAGCGTCGTTAGCACAGGAAAGTGAGACTTGTCTGTTAAAGTTTTGTGTTGTCATGCATGCCAAGAGCCAGCTCAAAGTCCAGTTAGTGCAGTAACCGTAGAGAGATGCTTGACTTCCCTGCTCTTCCCTGCTAGTAAACAATATTCAGATCCATTTAGGGCAAAAAGATATTTGCCTCAGTTCACGAGGAAACCTGCATAAAAATATCTTTGGCTTAGAAATAATGGTTGGCAAGGAATTGAAAATAATATCCGTTAAGAAAATATTTCTGAGAGACATGCACTTTTAGAAATATCAATTTTCTTTGAAATTAAACCCATTTAGGGCCACAAGTCTCAGGTCCTCCAATACATTATATGCTGCATGCTAATATGATATGGTGTAATATTCCATGCTCAACAATAATAAGAATTCTGTGAATACACAACGTAAATGTTCCATGTCTGCTGGATCAACAAGGCCAGTATACTTGAAGTATATGGAATATTTTCTTCCATGATGAGTCAGTAAACTTTTACCAAAAAGACTGGCCTACAGTAAGGCCAGACAGCCAGTCTTTTTCTGATGATATTTTATTTGCATAGCAGAGCAGGTACGTAACGACGGACGTAGGCCTTTTGGAGCTTAGGCCTAGCCAGCTCTGCTGGGCCTACCGAGTTGCAAATCGTCACGCAACAACTCCACAGATTCCCAGATCTTCAGATTCCCACATCGGCATACAAAAAGTACTTCATACCTATCTTTTCCATTTTACGACAACAGTTTTCGATTTGGAAGGAGTACCCGCGACCAGCCAGCCAGAGACTGTCAGAGATCGTAATTCCCGCCCTTTGCTTACGATCACACCTCACCGAAAGGATTGTTCACTTCATCGATTTCTGAGAAAGTCCTAAGGTTACCCCCTGAAATTATCAAAAACGCATGCGCAACAACGCACTTCTTTAACTTTTCTCACTTCGCATGCGTTACTGATGACATAGAAATTTACTGAAGGCTCGATTGTCGTGCGTTTCCGGACACTTACTGAGAAATACTTCTGGAAAGTGAACACAAATTGATCACATGATTCTTTGTCACGTGGCACATAAAATGGGATCATTTATAGCAGGTGTAAAGCGCAGACCAGTTGGAAATGGGTGTTTTTTGGCCTTTGGCCTATCTCTTGTAGGTGAAGACAAACCGCAAGAAGAATGTTCAAAAGCTATTAGTTAGGATCATCATGGGTAAGNCTTTGTCACGTGGCACATAAAATGGGATCATTTATAGCAGGTGTAAAGCGCAGACCAGTTGGAAATGGGTGTTTTTTGGCCTTTGGCCTATCTCTTGTAGGTGAAGACAAACCGCAAGAAGAATGTTCAAAAGCTATTAGTTAGGATCATCATGGGTAAGTTAAAATTACAGAAATTCAGTGTAACAATCATTGCTTGTGTTAGGACATTTAGGATATACACCAGAGCCAAGATAAATTTTGGTGAGCAGGCGCAGCAGTATTCAACTGTTGGTAGAAGGCTCCTCAATACTGCACGTCAACTGCTTCCTTTATTCATCCTTGAGTGAACTGTGAGGCTGCTGATCACCCTAAAATCACTCGGAAGGGAAAGGGATGCAGCAGATGTTCTTCTATAGATTTGTTGCAAATGGGAACTTATCATGTGTTGTTCACACAATTTACGTGCATCATAAAGTCAAAGGACATGGGCCTCTTGTAGGCCAAAGTCTGACCCATTGCTTGGCCTACAACAAACACAACCGTACAGTATGGGCCTAACCAACCATCCACGTGCCATTATTGGACTGGCCTATCTGCCTATCATGCTATTATCATGAATTGAAGTCTTTGCTTCACTCTATATTTCGTGCTGAGCATTTAAAAATGCAGTAAGGGATAGGTATCAAAAAGGTAAGAGGTATTGCCAGTCTCACACTTGGTGAAATAAGAAAGAAAATGGAATCTATTTGTAGGATAAGTCAAATTATCGTTGCTAGTTACAACGCAACCTCATAGATCTAAATTTAAATTTCATGCATTATGATTGATAGATTGGGCTTGTATGCATTGTTCTCTATTGTTTTAAAAAGAAAAGCTCTCAAATCAGCTGCTGCCCTTGATAGATGATCATTCACCATGGCTGGGGTACATGACTTGTGGACAGGGACTGGTTTTCAGAAAACTACCCTCTTCTAATTATCGAAACTTTCCTTGATACCCACTTTCACCCATGTTTATGGAAAATCTGCCAAAAAGGACCTTGTTTAGGAACTTTTGGACCTAAAAACCCACCCATATTACAGAGGCACATACCCGTACCCTGAACATGTTATGAACCACCACCCCCCCCCCCCTGGGCAATTCACATCATTTGACCAGATTTTGGTTGAGGACATAACCTTGCTCACTGTGAAAAGAGACAATCCCCCTGGGGCCTCTAATAGCACTTGCAGTTGTTTTCATGAATTTCCAACATTGTACACATTTTTCATATTTTTCATATTCAAATTTTTCAATTCTAAAAATTTGCTATTTCTATTCTTTCTACCGCAATGTTGATCATTGATATGCTCTCTGTACCAAAATCATTAAAATCAGTACCATTGTTAATACCCATTTATACCAAATATTACAAAAATGTTTATTTTTCCGTGAATGCTAAAAACATTGAATCCTTGTCCCTGGTACCTGAAATATGCATATTGCCCCCAAGGGAAAGTTAATACTAGAAACTGAAACGAGAGTGAGACAATAACAAAGGCAACGTTTTAAAATGGAAACTAGAAATTTTACCTGGAATTCCTGTATGTATAATTATGCAGAGAATAGTGCTCAATACTGTAAGCTCTGCAGTTAATGTTTTTGCTTATATCTATAATTTACATTCTTGTATTGATGCTAAGAGAATTTCACGGGAAAGCTTCTCAGCGATACAAACTCCATACACTTTCTATAAAAGCTCTTTTCAGTCTCCCTCTGCTCAGTCCCCTCTTCAATAAGCCCAATAAGCCCCTCTTGTCAAAGCTAAAATTTGTGCTGTGCCTGTTGAACCATCATTAAACTTAAACCTCGCTTTTGCTTGTAGTAGAATGTATGAACTTCCTTCTCAATGTCGGTAGAAGTCTTCGATGAGTTAGAAGACATTTTCAAGTATTTAGAGTCTTGAGAGAAAAGAGATCCTCTTATTTGGTGACCCAAATTTTGACCTTAGCTCTGCTTTGAGTCCCTTAGCATGCCTACATTCTGAGGTTCCAAATGGTACTAAATGTATGACCAAAGAGGCACTCGATACTACAACTGTAACTGATCATGTCGCGATCAGCAACCCTTAAAATGTTGTTGAATTTGAAGGTTTGCTGATCGCGATATGATCAATTACAGTTGCAGTATCGAGTGCCTCTCGGTGTTGTTAAAACATGCATTTTAGCGTCTAGCGATCATTATTTGGTAGACGTGACTCGTAAGTTCCGGGGATATCAAAGCCAACCATAAAGTACCTTATAAGGTCTAGACAAATCAAAGCTTTTGACAAAGAACCTTTTTAAAAGTGACCTTGCCGAAACTGACTGGCCTGCTTTTGTATCCAACAGCAATGGGCTAGACAATGCAGTGGTAGTGCATTTGTGGTCTAATGAGTTGTCTTCCATCATTGACAAGCATAGGCGCGCAGCTTGGATTTTAAGGCCAGGGGTTTTGTGGCAGAAATGGGGCATACAGATATTGGGTTTCCAATTGAGACATTGAGGGCAATCGCATGATGCTATGATTTCAAATGAGTCAAACAGTAACCTCGGCTAGGGGTAAGCTACTATCTGTAAATTGGCTAGTTTTCTGAAGGTAACAATAACAGAATCAACTTAAAGTGAAGAAATTCAGTCAACAGCTAACATAAAAACACATCTATCTGGTTTATACCGTGGCTGATTTGGAAAATATGCGGCCATTTTCGAAAAACGCGGCAAAAATGGCGGTAAAATGTGCGGCCGCATGTTTTAAAACGCGGCCGAATCTTGTAACATGCGGCCGCACGTTGCAAGATGCGGCCGCATATATAATGTTCATAGTTTGTAAATATGCCGCCATTTTCGAAAAACGCGGCAAAAATTACGGTGAAATGTGCGGCCTCATGTTATAAAACGCGGCCCCACATTGTAACATGCGGCCGCATGTTTTACCGTGATTTTAGCCGCGTTTTTGTAAAAATGCGGCCGCACTTTTCAACGAAGAATTTGTCCCTCGTGGTCTGCAAAGTACCTCAGAGAAGGTATTTCCTTGTGTTGTGCAATCAGTAATTTATAAAATGCGTTCTATGGAGCTGTGCCTTTTTAAAGAAATATAAAAAGCCTGAGAGCAGACAGAAAGCATTTGTGAAAGGGAGGGAACCCCTGCCTGATGTTTGATAAGACATAATTTTGATGTCATTGCCTTGCTAAATTAACCGAGTACGTTTGTTCATTGTTTCCATAGATGGGGGACATATGCATATTTCTGCCTGGAAATCTTAAAGACGTCTGACAGAAATCATGGCGTTGTTTTCAAGAAATCTCTTAAGTCCTGCAGAAGTAATTTTCTTCTCCAAGAAATTTTGTATCATACTGATTACTGAAGGTCCCAGTCGGCTACACCCGTCGGCTTTTACCTCTGCATTTGATTAGGATTGTGAAGTTTATTACATTTCAAAATTTGCCCAAAGAACTGCGGGGTGTAGCGTTTCTGCAAGCAGTTTAAGATTACCGGCGGGAAACTGAAAATTGGATCGACAAAACTCGGCAAAATTGGCGGTAAAGTATGCGGCCACACATTGTAAAATGTGGCCGCACATTATATGATGCGGCCGCACTTTATAATGTGTTGCCGCACATTTCACCGCCATTTTTGCCGTATCTTATATGCCCCAACTTGATGAAATACCGACCACATGTATAAACTGCGGACTAAAACTACAAACTATTAAGATTATATATGCGGCCACATCTTGCAACGTGCGGCCGCATGTTACAATGTGGGGCCGCGTTTTATAACGTGCGGCCGCACATTTCACCGCAATTTTTGCCGCGTTTTTCGAAAATAGCGGCATATTTTCCAAATCAGCCACGGTAGGTTTACAGTCCGTACTGACACTGATTATTCAAACAAAACAGATTTGCGAAAGAAGTAACGTGACATGTGTTGGTGAATAAATCTAGCACTTCATCTGTTTCCATCTCGGTGACTTGTTGCATTTGAACAAGGCTCGGGTCATTTTTATTTTCCGTTTCACTCGACATCGTGCTTCTGTGCGCAGTCTGTCGTCATATCCCTGAGACCGGTCTTTCTGCCCCACAAGAACCAATCGGTGAATGCATCCAATGCAAAGAAAAAGCAGAAATAATCTACAAGAAATAATCTGGACAAACAGCATAAGTGGTTCCACCTCTGTCCTCTTTCAGGCGTGAAAAACCCGTATATCTACACTATTTCAAAATGTGACGTTTTTGTTCGGGATTTGTCCACAATTACTTGAGAAATAAACCGTTATTGTCAATGAAATGGAGGAGGATGTCAGATAAGCTTTGTCTACCAAGTTCATCAAAAAAGTCCGGATTCTGCAGACATAGCAATTCCGATGACAGCATTGTCCAGGTTCAGGCATTGAAATAAACCCACTTTTGGGGACAGAGATCGCAAAATATAGATAGTCCATATGAGCAGTGTAAAATAAACTACTTTTAAAGGCCTATAAAAACCCTGGTTTTGAGGACAAACATTGTCGAATCAAGGACAAAATGAACCGATTTCTGGGACATACATAGGACTACTGTCTCCATACCTACATGCCCACCCTTGGCGAACTCCAATGCATCCAAAAGTCCATCAGGCGGCTTTTGTAAGTGGTATCCCAGCCTACCATCAAAACGCAGCCTTTCCTTCAAAGGATCTTTTCTTCTTTTATCGACCTTGATCTTCTCCTTCTGTGACTGAGGAAAATAGGGCAAAATTGCTTTCCTTGCCGACATGGGCAGGGATTGCAACCCCACAACCCCCCCCTTAGATGTGCCCCTGAGAAGCATGCCCTCTTAACCCTTTCCGACTTAGCGTCGCCCATGAGGTCCCCACACACAAAAACCACCAGAAAATAAAGGTCATCTAATTGGCTCCAAATTCGGTACAAAGTACAATTTATGACCTGCTGATTTCAAGTCTGGAGATTATTTTTAAAAGTTTTGTCACAAAAGTGGCACAAGTGCATTTAAATGGCACAGAATGCTCTCCTTATCATCAACAAGTAATGTTCATCCAATTACAAAAATACTGGTGAAGAGCACGATATCGTACAGTTCTCAACGCAAGCTACATCCCACTGCGTTTTCGGTGTTTTCGAAAAGGAATATTTTAAGAAACTCACTTGTCACTCAAACAGAGAACAAAAATGATTTCCAACAAATCCTAGAATCTAATTCAGTCTTTTTGCAATGGTTTAAGTCATAAATCTTCGAAATTGGTCCAGTGTGCGATCTTTCGTAGCCTGTCAAAGTTAGATAGTTTTTCTGGCACACCCAGTATCTATTCCATAATTGCTCATCTGGATCGCTATGAAAGCCAGTGCAGATAATTTCAATCAAATGAAATTGAGCTTTGAAATTTGGACACCTTTCCCATTCTAAATTCCCACGATCTTTTCATCCGATATTTTCAACTTTAATACATAGGATTGCTAGATTACCAGGGACCGATGTT
The DNA here is from genome assembly GCA_004194395.1 of Aurelia aurita complex sp. Pacific. Classification (NCBI taxonomy): domain Eukaryota; kingdom Metazoa; phylum Cnidaria; class Scyphozoa; order Semaeostomeae; family Ulmaridae; genus Aurelia; species Aurelia aurita complex sp. Pacific. The sequence goes on along the minus strand of REGL01001111.1, from coordinate 40,644 downwards.
GGAATGAAACTTTGCCAAATTCCCACTATGATGAGGGCTGGATAAGAATTGCTTTGAGAAATTTTTGAGCTGTAAATTTTTTATCAGCAATATCATGGGGACTACTTCACGTAAATTCAAAATGAACAATTCATCTGAGAGACTAATCTGTGTACTCACGTTGAAACTGGGGTTCACCGGGGGCACGTGCCCCCCTCCCTTAAGATTTTGCAATAAACAAAGAAGTGCCTTTTTTATTTTCAGGAAGTGCCCCTTTGCTCAACGAAAATAGTGCCCATGAAGTGTCGTGCCCCCCCCCCCCCAAGTTTGATCTGCTTCCTACGTCTCTTGTGCTCTATTCTGACACAAATATAATCTCTATTCGTTTCCGGATTTGCCAAATATGAATTGATTTTCAATGAGTATGGGTATTCTATGATATTTCACCCAAAGATTAGGAGGTACCTATATGAAGATACCTAGATGAAGATCTCTCCGTTTGAACAGACCTTTGAGCTACTCTAAAATAGAATCTGAATCGAACGATACTTTGATACATTTTGTAGAATTTTCAAATGCGCACAATAGTGATTGAAGCTCTAACGCCACTCAATCAAACCCGTCGTATAATAATATACAAAAATGTCTCTCGATCCAGACTCTATAGTACCGGGTGAGCCAGAAAAGAGTTCCCACTTTCGAAAATTCGTAGCACTACAAGTACTTAATGGATTTGAATGATTCAAATTTCAGTTAAAAGCCAAAGTATCAAAGATCAAAGTATCTTTGTAATTTTTTTTTCTCGTCTTCTTAGGAGGACTGCAATTATAGTTAAATTCAACTTTACAAAAATTACATGGTGGCAAAATTACTGAAAAAGGGCCTAAAACACTTGATCAAATCGTTAGGACTCTCCTCACACAAAAAAATGCTCACGGGCATTTCACTTCTCTCTAGAGTTATAAGACATAGATTCTCAAACAGATACTAAAGATTTTCAATCCCATGGCAATAACTGTGCAGATGATTGGTCTCACCCATGCGAAATTGTATTTTCTCTCTTGTTCTGAGCGAGGAGTATTCTTAGATTTGATCAAGTATTTTAGGCCTTTTTCAGTCATTTTGCAACCACCAAGTTTTTGTAAACTTGAATGTACCAACTTCTCCAGTGCTCATAAGAAGGCGAGAAAAATCACAAAACCACTTCGATCTTTTGGCTATCAAGCAAATATTGATTCATTCCAATCCATCCAGTACTCTTGATGCTATGAAGTTTCAAAATTGGAAACTTTTTTTTGGTTCACCCTGTAGAATACCTAGAAGGTCTATTTAGCTAATCAAAAAGGACTTCTCTCTTCAAAGTGCAATATTTGATGGATCTTTTTGCGCATTTCTTATCCAACCCCTTTGAGGAAATTCTGCCTCTCTGCTACTGGATAGTCGTCGCTTAAGATTGTTATTTATTTTTCAGGTGAGCAAGCATTTGTCTCCCTGGCAACAAATGATACTTATGGAACAGCTTCCCTTGTCCTAGGAGACTCTCTAAGAACTGTTAACACAAGTAAGACGCTTGCTCTTCTTGTTACAAAAGATGTAACACCTCAATTACGGTATGTATGAGCACTTTGATATGGATGTAATGCTGAATTTAAACTTGTAGGGCGGTTTTCTTTCCTCTGCCCAAGTTAATCTGGTGTTTGTAAGGCTCGTACCACGTGATGATTGATGAATAGTCGGCAAAGCACACTGGGGGGGTGTTCTTGGCAAAATTTTGGGTACGGGTCTGCCGTGAGCATACTCAAAGTGGTACCGTAGGCTAGACTAACTTTTTCGAAAATGGTACCCTTGGCCAGACCAATCTCTGCAAAAAAATGACACCCTTGGCTAGACTAATATTGAAAAATGATATCCTTGGCTAGATTGATTTCAAAGCCATTCGAGTCAGCAGATATCTCAAAATTGTTGGTTGGAACTCGGAAATATCAAAGGACGATTCGCTTTGCGAAAATTTAGTTCATTATATCAACAAAAATTAGTTTTCATGATGAAAAACCCTTGCCAAACTATTTTGGCTGAAAATATGACCGTTCCCAGACCAATATTGTCAAATATGATACACTTGGCTAGACCGTCACTAGACCAAAATTGCAAAAAAGTATACCCTTGGCTAGATTAGATGTCCGATAAAGTATACGCTTGCTCGCGGCACATCCCCAAGGCAGGCATTGCTAAAGTGCGCGAGCGTTTTTTAAGTCCAGCGAATATCTGCAGGCACATTTTAAACAAAAATGATCTTTTCTAAAGTTTGTAATGATCAATTGATAGGAATTGGGTAACAAGATATTGTTAACCTTTCAACATGATTTGAAAGGTTAAGAATAATCTTTCAACATCTCACATCCAGTTACATTTGTCTATAGTTAAATGAGCAGTTAGACCCATCACTAGTAATGATAATTTCCGAGAGTTTTTGAGATGTCTACAGAAGCATATTGCAGTTAACGGCCCAAATACTTAGCATGCAAATCATGCATGTCATTGATAACAGTATGAAGCAATATTGGAAGGAATCTGGGAAAAGGGAATAAAACTAATTGGCATTTCGCATGTCGCTTAGAGGCCCTGTGCATGAAAAAAGTCAACCCGGGTGGAGTTTCCCCCGGGATGAGTTTTGGTGAATGTAGCGAATTTGGCTTGCGTTTGCTTGAGATTTTTCAACCCGGGGTGAGTTTCCACTTTGGTTGTTGTTGTTAAAGCTATGGGGCCAACTCAACAAACGATCGTTCTAACGTTTATTTTAATGTTTATGCTCATAACTCTCAGCGTTGCATTGCAAATGAATTTTATGCTGGAGCTTCAAATCATGCATCAGCAAGCATCAAGCTTTGAAGCAGGAGATTTCACGTGTCATACAGGAAAAGAATCGTGCGGTAAAAAGATATAACCAACTTCGCAGATTCGTGAGCAGAAGAGTTCTTCCACTGCCAAGTTCGAGTAGCAAAAGGTTTCTTTGGCACCAAAACACGGAAAACCTTGATTTTCAATCCTGTAGAGTCCCCTTCGAATTCATCAATTCACCCCTGGTTGAGAACAATTTGCGTTTACATGCGATTTTCACCCCAGGGTAAAATTTCCACCCGGGTTGAGAAAGTGAGCCGAACTCGCCCCGAGTTGAAATTTTCTCATGTAAACGATTTTACAAATAACAAAAGTTTTTCCAGCGGCCGAGTTGAAACTCAACCCGGGGTGAAACTCTAACCGGGTTGACCTTTCTCGTGTAAAGGGCACCTTAGATCGAGTGAAGGACTTTACTGCATTCAAATTTTAGAGCGAATGAAAAAGTCACAAAATAGATCTGATCTGATCTGATTCAAATGCACCTCTGTAACCAAACCATAATTAATGGGAAATTTGTCATTTGAAGGAAACCTTTATCATGTACCAGATGAGTCTCATTGTTTTAAAGCAAAGAAACAACTGTATACGGTGTCAATTGTATGGAAGTATTCCTAAACAAAGCCAAAATTTCATACCGGGTGAGCCAGAAAAAGTTCCCACTTTCGAAAATTCGTAGCACCACAAGTACTTCATGGATTTGAATGATTCAAATTTTAGTTAAAAGCCAAAAGATCAAAGTAGTTTTGTGATTTCCCTCGTTTTCTTAACAGAACTGCAAATATAGGTAAATTCAACTTTACAAAAATTTCATAGTTGCAAAGTGACTGAAAAGGGGCCTAAAACACTTAATCAAATCGTTAGGACTCTCCTCACACAGAACAATTGGCATGGGCGTTTCACCTCTCTCAAGGTTAATAAGACATAGATTCTCAAACAGATACAAAGATTTTCAATCCCATGGCAATAAATGTGCAGGCGATATCTCTCACCCACGAGAAATTGCATTTTTTCTGTTGTTCTGAGCGAGGAGTCCTGTATGATTTGATCAAGTATTTTAGGCCTTTTTCAGTCATTTTGCTACCACAAAGTTTTTCTAAACTTGAAATTACTAAGTTTTCCAATGCTTGTAACAAGGCGAGAAAAATCACAAAAATATTTCGATCTTTTGTCTGTGAAGCAAATATTGATTCATTCCAATCAATCTAGTACTCTTGATACTATGAATTTTCAAAGGAGGGAACTTTTTACTGGCTCGCCCGGTATATTGTCTTCTATGATAAACGTTTATTGCATAAGGCACCATCCAACTTTTAGGACCAAAATGTCCGTCGCTTTATCAAAGTTTGCTTCATGGGATGCACAGAAAGAATTTAAATCCTAGATGATATACGTTGAAACAATTTTGCAGGCATAGTTTTGTGGAAATTTTGCGCTCGCAAGTACAACTTTTGGTAAGGTCTGCCCCCAAGGACATTTACCATGGAAGAACCCCCCCCCCCCGTGCGGTGCGGCAAACTCTCTAATGAGAGAATAACCGGTGAGTTAAAAAGACTTCAAGACGCTTGGCGGGCTGTGGAATAAAAAGTACGCCGTCAATGGTCAAAACTGAAATGTTATTCTATGAGTCAAAGGCTAACTTAGATGTGAATAGTTTGTTTGATAAAATCTCTCGTGTTTTACATTTTCAGGGGAGCGAGAATTCCACGCTCAATTCTGGCATATATAGTCAATAAGATTCTGGTGCATGATTTACTTTCCATTGAAATCTATATTCCCCTTACCTGCATTTTCTTAATTTCTGAATCTAAATGATGACTAATTTTACCAAACAAATAGATTATCATTTCAGTTTTGAGTATCGGCCGCATACGGACAAGTGAGTTTGGCGAAGCATCTTTAAGGGAATTTTGCCTCTATTCTGCGTTTCGTATGAACAAACTAGAGTATCAATTTGACAAGAATGACTAATAAACATATTTACATTATGAGTATTCCTACTATACAGTGGAATGCATCTCGCATTCATAGCGTATTCAATTGAAAATGGAGCAATGTAAACGAGCAGGGCAATGTTTTTAAAAAACAAAAATTTTATAAAAATGAAAACGGAGCAGTGTGAACATAGCCTGAGAGGTTTGGTGCATTATTGATCAATATTTGTGCTATCTGTTAGTGCGTAATTGTGTGAACCATGTCTTGCAATCGACCGTGATTTATATCCTATCATTGTTCTCTCTACATTCAGTCTTGAATTAAACAATATTTTGGTTTATGATTACAGAGATCAACTGAATCAAATATGGGATTTTGTCATTGATATCGAGGAACTGCCCATTGAAAAGTCACAATTTGAAATCCCGTTAACAAAGTTAAAACTTTGGTTGCTGATCCAGTTCAAAAAGTGTGTCTTCCTCAGTGCTGATACTCTGGTACTAAAGAATGTTGATGAGTTGTTTGACAGAGAGCAGTTGTCAGCTGCCCCTGACAGTTGCTGGCCAGATTGTTTCAATAGTGGAGTGTTTGTTTTTATGCCATCTAAGGAAACATATGATGATCTTATCAAGTTTGCTGATGAACAAGGACATTTTGACGGTATGGTAACTAGCTGTTTCTCTCATAATTTTGACAAGGGATCAGCTTGTTTTTTCCTTCGAGCATCTCCTATATACAGGATGTTTCATGAAAATGCAACCCAACCTGAATTTAAAATCTTAAAAAATGATGAGATTTGAGTAGATGATATTTGCTGTACCTGAAAGTACCGGGTGAGTCAATAAAAAGAATCCCTCCTGTTTGAAAAATCACCATTCGCTGAATATTAAACAGTATTTTGGTTTATGATTGCAGAGATCAACTGAATCAAATATGGGATTTTGTCATTGATATCGAGGAACTGCCCATTGAAAAGTCACAATTTGAAATCCCGTTAACAAAGTTAAAACTTTGGTTGCTGATCCAGTTCAAAAAGTGTGTCTTCCTCAGTGCTGATACTCTGGTACTAAAGAATGTTGATGAGTTGTTTGACAGAGAGCAGTTGTCAGCTGCCCCTGACAGTTGCTGGCCAGATTGTTTCAATAGTGGAGTGTTTGTTTTTATGCCATCTAAAGAAACATATGATGATCTTATCAAGTTTGCTGATGAACAAGGACATTTTGACGGTATGGTAACTAGCTGTTTCTCTCATAATTTTTACAAGGGATCAGCTTGTTTTTTCCTTCGAGCATCTCCTATATACAGGATGTTTCATGAAAATGCAACCCAACCTGAATTTAAGATCTTAAAAAATGATGAGATTCGAGTATTCGCTGTACCTGAAAGTACCGGGTAAGTCAATAAAAAGAATCCTTCCTGTTTGAAAAATCACCATTCGCTGAATATCAAGATGATGATACAGTAAAAACTCGCGTATAAGAACCTACAATTTTTGCAAGTCAGCCTGACCAGGTTCTTTTTTTGGGTATTTAGTAGGAAAATGAGGCTGTTCAGGTTCTTAAATTGGTTCTTATTTATTCAGGGCTTTCAGGAATTCCTTTCCTTCAGATTCAAACTTCAGGCATATTTTTTAATGTCAGCTCACATCACTTGAGTTTATGAGATTATTCACAACAGAAATTTCTGGAAGAATCATAAATTTTTATATAATCCAAAGAAAAGCTTTCAAAAGCTTCTCATTGGACAATATACAAATTTCTGATTCTTCCACAAACTTCTGTTGTAATAAGACCCCGTGATCTCTACAAATAAGAAGCTATTTTAAATTTCAGGCTGAATGGGTTCTTATACAATGGGGGTCTAATTGCAAAATTTCACCCCGCAGGTTCTTAATCCATTAGGTTCTTATACGCAGGTTTTTACTGTATTGGCAAACATAACGTTCACCAGCAGACATGTTCAAATGGACCTCAATATTTACCTGACTGAAATCGGCTACTCCATTCTGAAGTTATGAGGGATTTTCTCCAGAAAGCCTTTCGAGAAATCTTCAAAACAGGCTCAAAACAACGACCAACATTTCCCCAGCTTTCTGCCTTATCTTAATAAGTTCAACACATTCTGACATGTTTTATCCTTTTGGGAAGATGAAATCGTCCCGAAGAATCTTTTTTGTCCCCAGGGATCACATTTTCATCTCCCAAAGGGATCAAACGTGCCAAAGCATGTACAAGCCATTGCTATAAGGTGTAGACATACGAGAAATTTGGTCGTGATTTTATGCAGTTTTTGGAGGCTTCTTGGAGGGGCTTCTTCGAGAAAATCTCTTATAATTTCAGATCGGAGTGGCCGATTTCAGGCAGGTAAAATTTAGAATATATTTTAACATGTTCACTTCTTCTTCTAACCATATGCAGTTTCATCCTTTAATTGATATTTTAGTAAGTATGGCCGATTCAAATGCAGCATTCTGTAAGAGTAAAATCAACAATTTTTTAACCATGAAGAATTAAGAAACAGATTTTGTCAAAACATTTCAGGTATAGAAGCACGCCAGGTGATGGCCTCAGGTGCAAAAAAAAGAAAAGTTTATTCACGTGAGATATATTTATCAAGAATGATGAAATAAGCATTCCCAAAGATCTGTTTTCGTCTTTGTAAATGTCCTGTTATTTTTATCCTGCATATGAGATGGCCATCCTTACGAAAACGTCAATTAAATGATGAAATAATTTGATTAATACGCCCAACCTTGATATCATTGGAATGAAGATAGATTATACTTTGAGATAGAATGCGTCAAATTGATTCAAATGTCATTATTTCCTGAAGAATTTCGAATAAATTTGGTTTGCTGTTTTTCTGAAGCGCCCTGTGCATTACAGAAATAAAGGGGACTTCCTTCCTGTAACTCGAAACCCTTGGCCTTGGCAACAGCCTCTGTATAATTTGACAACCTCAAAGGTGAAATCTCCCTCAAGGAAGATCATTCCAACATTTTTGCATAATATACTCATAACTGCTTGTTGATACTGTCATCGTAGAAGGTTCTACCAAGTTGATATTGTCCTTGTATATGTCCCAAAAATGTTGTGTAAATACACGTATTCCTTTCATTAGAAACTAAGGTCCGGGGCTGGTAGGCAGTTTCTTAAATTTTTATGCCATTTTGCTACCAAAAGTTCCTTACTTGTTTCTTATATTTTTAATGCCGGAAGTGCAGAGTTAATTTTTTTTGTCTGAAGGGCTCCCAAATTACTTAGTAATTATTTACACGATAAAGGCGCCAAAGCTCTATTTCCGTGATGAAAACGTTTAACCTGCCCCCTACGTTATCTCTATCTCTTTTTAAAAAACTGATCTCACCTATACTCACGTACGGGTGTGAAATATGGGGGTCTTATACTCAACATCAGCTAAAAAGCATGGCATTAGATAAGTGTTCAGTCAGTGAATACGCTGTAGATAACGAGATAGAAAAAATTCACCTTAAATTTTGTAAAATGATACTTGGCTTAAAGCGCAACTGTTCATCTTTGGCGGTGCTCGGGGAACTAGGCGAGATCCCTGTGACAATGAACATACTGACTCGCATAGTAACCTACTGGCACCGATTGGCAACAATGGATGAAAGCAGCTTAGCAAAGAAAGCTTACAATGATGTGCTCCTACAGCCAGATGAAAAGTCGGATTGGAAAGCGACAA
>REGL01001111.1:11838-29281 GCA_004194395.1 Aurelia aurita complex sp. Pacific | reverse complement strand
CATCATCATCATCATCATCATCATCATCATCATCATCATCATCATCATCATCATCATCATCATCATCATCATCATCATCATCATCATCATAAAGTAGGCTAACAAAGGAATAGCTCAATTGAAGTTAATTAATGCCTACTATTTACAATTCATGTAATTAAAAATTTTTGCAGGTCATTTTTCCTCAGCCCAGCTCTTGATTTGTTGGTAAAACCAGGGAATGTGGCTCTTTTGGGAATTTTCATCAAGGGTGCTCGAAAGGACACTCTACAAGATAGATAAGCGTACCCAATACCCCCTTTTCTTGAGTTTTGTCCTCGGGGGGGGGGGACTTGACCAGACTTTAGTCGGAGATGTTCCACCCAAGCTTCAAAAATATACCGGTTCCTTATACCATTCTCATACCATTTTCCAAAAAGCATTCCCAACCTAATACCAACTTTTCAAAAAATTATACCCGATTGTACCAAAATCTTACAATTAATACCATTCCTTATAACATAATCAAAATCGTGAAGATCTATACTGTTCCTATACCAAAATGATGAAAATCGATACCCTTCCTGATGACACATCCCTGTACCCAAAATATATGCATGGCACCCCGGGGTTTTGTTTGTTCACATAGCTTTATATCTGACAGTTGCATTGGCATATTTTGCAGATCCTTGTTATGAGCAACTTTCCAAATCATAAACTTGTAACCCAAATCCCCGTGTCATTTTTATATTTCGCACAAATCATAAGTCGCACGCTACTTGTCATGTCAATTCCTCGCAAGGTTCTTGCCCGCCTGTTAAAGTATAAAAGTGAGGTGCCTTTTTACTGTAATTGGCTCCCCTTTCTGGGACACCGCCATCTATCAGAACCGTCCGTTTCACTGTAATTTTTATGACTTTTCCAGCTTTGGCAAGGATGTGAAAGTAGTACATTTTCGTGGTGCATCAAAACCATGGGAACATCATTACGATTATCAGAATTCTCGGGTAGCTTCCCCTCCAACCAGTCAAGGAAGAACCAATCACCAGGCATTTATCCAAGAATGGTGGAATAGATATCACAAATTGCAACAGAATGTCGTGCATGATGGCACTGCTGCACTACAAACTACTCAGGATTTTCAGGTATTCCAAAATACATTTTAATTGCTACTTTACATTTGCAAAGCACTTCTGGTTCCTTTCTCATATACTTCCCACTGTCCGCTTTTGCATCTCTTTGTTTCCTGTCCCTTTGATTTTGCTCGAACATTTTACGTTGTATACTTTAACGAATCTCATTAATGTGCATGATCACGTGAGTTCCACTTGCAGGCACAAAATATATATTACACGTTAGTTGCTGACAACTTTAATCTGATTGCAGGTACATTTTCCCCAATAATTTGCTCCGCACGGAAATCTTTCGTAAGGCCTGTACTTTAGGTAGGGTGACCACGTAAGTTTTCTTTATCATTATCTCCGTTTATAGATAGGTCCCCAAATCATTGAAAAAAATGGCTGGGGATGAGGATGAATCCCGAAACGTTTAAAGATAGGTCCCTAAATCATTGTAAGAATAGCTAATGATGAGGATGAATCCCGAAACGTTTAAAGATAGGTCCCTAAATCATTGTAAGAACAGCTAATGATGAGGATGAATCCCGAAACGTTTATAGATAGGTCCCCAAATCATTGTAAGAAACAACTGGGGATGAGGATAAATCCCGAAACGTTTATAGATAGGTCCCCAAATCATTGTAAGAAACAGCTGGGGATGAGGATGAATCCCGAAACGTTTATAGATCATTGTAATTTGATTGCAGGTGCATTTTTCCCAATCATTTGCTCACAGGCACGGACATCTTTAATGAGGTCTTTATTTTAGTAAGGGTAACCACGTGAGTTTACTTTGTCATGATCTACGTTTAAAGATAGGTCCCTAGATCATTGTAAGAACAGCTAATGATGAGGATGAATCCCGAAACGTTTATAGATAGGTCCCCAAATCATTGTAAGAAACAACTGGGGATGAGGATGAATCCCGAAACGTTTATAGATAGGTCCCCAAATCATTGTAAGAAACAGCTGGGGATGAGGATGAATCCCGAAACGTTTAAAGATCATGGTAATTTGATTGCAGGTGCATTTTTCCCAATCATATGCTCGCAGGCACGGATATCCTTTAATGAGGTCTTTATTTTAGTAAGGGTGACCACGTGAGTTTACTTTGTCATGATCTACGTTTAAAGATAGGTCCCTAGATCATTGTAAGAACAGCTAATGATGAGGATGAATCCCGAAACGTTTATAGATAGGTCCCCAAATCATTGTAAGAAACAACTGGGGATGAGGATGAATCCCGAAACGTTTATAGATAGGTCCCCAAATCATTGTAAGAAACAGCTGGGGATGAGGATGAATCCCGAAACGTTTAAAGATCATGGTAATTTGATTGCAGGTGCATTTTTCCCAATCATATGCTCGCAGGCACGGATATCCTTTAATGAGGTCTTTATTTTAGTAAGGGTGACCACGTGAGTTTACTTTGTCATGATCTACGTTTAAAGATAGGTCCCTAGATCATTGTAAGAACAGCTAATGATGAGGATGAATCCCGAAACGTTTATAGATAGGTCCCCAAATCATTGTAAGAAACAACTGGGGATGAGGATGAATCCCGAAACGTTTATAGATAGGTCCCCAAATCATTGTAAGAAACAGCTGGGGATGAGGATGAATCCCGAAACGTTTAAAGATCATGGTAATTTGATTGCAGGTGCATTTTTCCCAATCATATGCTCGCAGGCACGGATATCCTTTAATGAGGTCTTTATTTTAGTAAGGGTGACCACGTGAGTTTACTTTGTCATGATTTACGTTTATAGATAGGTCCCCAAATCATTGTAAGAAACAACTGGGGATGAGGATGAATCCCGAAACGTTTATAGATCATTGTAATTTGATTGCAGGTGCATTTTTCCCAATCATATGCTCGCAGGCACGGACATCTTTAATGAGGTCTTTATTTTAGTAAGGGTGACCACGTGAGTTTACTTTGTCATGATTTACGTTTATAGATAGGTCTCCAAATCATTGTAAAAAACAGCTGGAAAAGAGGTTGAATCCCGAAACGTTTAGACAGCGTTTGTGGAATGGGACAAAATGGATCTGGAAGTCATGAGTAACTAAAAACAACAATCCCCGCTTGAAAGGCCGTTGCTCCCTGGATATCAAAACAATGATATTGGCAAAGATATGATTTTATAGTGGAGATGTTTGAATATATTTTAGAATTGACCTGCCTGAAATTGGCCACTTCTTTCTGAAATTATAAAGGGCTGTCTTGAGAAAGCCATTCACGAAACCTTCAAAAATGCCATGAAATCAAGACCAAATTTTCCTCTTAAATCTACTTTGAAGCAAGGAGTTAGTTGTGCATTCCTCAACACGTGTTATCTCTTTACGAGGATGAAAATGCTATGTCTAGGAGCATGGAAAAACTTTTCGTGATTATTTCATCCAAGGTGCTTTCTCGAAAAAATCTCACATGATTTCAGAACAAAATGGCTGATTTCTGTCAGGTAAACTTTCAAATTTATTTGAACATGTTCACTATTGATGATATTACTATCTTGATATCCGGGTAGCATTGGTCCTTCAAAGGGAGCTTGTTTTCGTGATTATTTTATCCAAGGTGCTTTCTCGAAAAAATCTCACATGATTTCAGAACAAAGTGGCTGATTTCTGTCAGTTAAACTCTCAAATTTATTTGAACATGTTCACTATTGATGATATTACTATCTTGATATCCGGGTAGCATTGGTCCTTCAAAGGGAGCTTGTTTCTATTTTACTTACCCGGTATTTAGTTTTAGATTGTAGCATTAATAACATATTGAACCAACGCATTCATATCTTTTGCTTCAAATAATGGGATTCACTTGACATACACCGGGTGAGTCAAAAAATATGGGGTGTTTGCCAATTTTTATTGGTGTAATTACCTCACACATTCATTTCTTTGAAAATTCATTGCGTTGGAAAAAGACCAACTCAGATTTAAAAATTTACCTGGTCAAAATTTATTTGTTCTTTCTGTTCCATAATTACGAGCGATTTTAAAAAACTGGTGCCTCACAAGAATCTTAAACCAGGCCTTCAGTTCGATTCATATTGACGCACGTGTAAACTGCTAAACCATGACCAACATACCGTAAATCCTCGAATAATCCCCAGCCTTTGAATAACAAGCTCTGGCTCAAGCTTTGGCTCGTAGTTGCACAGACCCTTGCCTCCTTTGGACAATGGGTCTGCAAGCAGGCTACAGCATACCGTAAAGCCTCGAATAAGCCCCACCCAAAAATACTTTTATGTGAAATAAGTCCCCACCCTCGAATATGCTCCCATGATGGGCTAATCGGTCGTTATTTTAGTGAATACTTTTAATTCTCTTTTTTGACTAACTTTCTTCATGTTTTTCTCAGCGTACTCAGACTTAGATATTGCTTCGAAAACAATATATCCCAATATATCTGCTGTTTCAAGCATACTGACTAGCCTCAAGTAAAAGAAGAAAAGTAGTCTTTTCTTCAAAATGAAATTTTCATGTCACAAACTAAATTCCTATAACTAATTCAATCTTTCTTCTGCAATGTGATACTTCAACAAACTCGATCTGAATTGTTTTCCGCCAAGATATTGCTTGTTCAACGCCCCACGTTTTTACTTACTCGCCTAGTACTTCGTTTGACAGTTGCAGAAACAAGAATCTAAAGAGGATATGCCAAACCAGGAACAAAAGAATGCATGGGAAAGAGGAGACATTGATTTCATGAGGAAGGATAGATTCAGCATTATTCAAAATTATCTAAACAATGTCATTGATGGGACAGAAGTTGCTGAGGTAATTGCTTGACATTTCATTTTAATAATTATGTCCAGAAAACTCTAGCACTTTTGATCAATTGTGACACTTTATGCGATCTCTACAGCTTTTCCCTTCAGGAGAGAAGTTTAACGTCCATGTGGGATGGGGGTGCCAATAAGAAGTGAATACTTGTTTTTGGCAACTTGCACCCCAGAATCCTTCGAGCAGGCGATACATTAAGTGCAGAAATAGTTTTCCATAAACTGTTTGGTCATGGCATTGCCCATGTAGAGAAGAATGAACACTGGATTCAATAGAAAGGTTGGGCTGATCGGTAGACCAAGTCGATACAAGACTTAGAATCTCCAATGAAATGTGTTGGTTTTTTTCTTCATTTTATCATTCTTTAAAGTTGGTTATTTACAAATAGTTATCAGCATGATATAGACATCAACTAATTTAAACCAACTACAGCTAAAAATAATTACATAATATAAGTATAATACAATATCCTATGTACAACATAGTTTACAGCTGCAGTTTGCCCCCTTCCATGTTTTTATTTTTCTTTTGAAAGCTGCCACATTTTCACATGTTTTAATATCGTCACTTAGTGCATTCCAAAGGATGCTGCCTATGAAGGTTACAGAGTGTAGTCCAAAAGTGTGTGTTTTTATTTGAGGCAATTTTACCAATTTTTTTTTTTCCTATCCTGAGGTTGTATTCCACTTGCTTAGTCCTGAAAAAATCCCAAAGGTATGATGGATTCAACGAATCTGAGACCAACTGTTAAATACCCAGATCTGACGTTAACGGCTCGAATAGCTTACCTCATTATTTTCTTATTTCATTTTCCCACCATTGAGAAGAGTGGCAATGACGACACAGAAGGGATTCTCCAAAGGGAACGGAATGACGACACAGAAGGGATTCTCGGAATCCATTTTGGATAATATCAGCTAGAAATGTAGGTTGAAATCATCGAATTCAGTTTGGTTCTGACTTGGGCTTCTGTAAATGACAGCAAAAAAGTACTTTTTCACGTTTATGTGGAAACATTTTCCTAATTTCTGGGGCTACATGACAAGTGATTCTACCAAAAAAACTCTTCATATCTACGTTATCCTTTGACAGATAGATTAACATTTCAGTTTGAATACCAGCCGCGTACTTTTCATTCCACAGCCCACCAAACGCGTTAACTTTTTCTTTACTCATATGGTAATAAATTTCGTTTTTTAGTATTGTGAAGAAGACTATCAAATCGAAGAAAATTTCGTTGAGTATGATAAAAATGACGTACAACATGAAGAACAAGCTTATTGTCAAGACGTACCTGAGAGCAATGCAGGCACTGGAAGCCCGAATGCCTTCAAACTTGAAATAAACTATGAAACCATTAATTATTCCAACGATGAAAGAGAGCCAGCTTGGGCAGATGGCAAACAAGGATTCGGGGATGAGGAAAATCAAATTAAAGTGGAAGAGAAGCACGAGGCTACTGACTTTGTGTTAGATTCTGATCGTGCTGCGCAGCTACGATGGGAATCAGGGATCATTGACTTCACTGGGGAAGATAAGTTTGAATACATTGGAGAATACCTTAACTCTTTGCTGTCAGGAATGGAGACTGTCCTGGATAATAGCAGAGAGTACACTCCAGTCCCGACAATTGAAAATGGGATGGAAAGATTGCAGGTGAATGGAAGGATATCACCAATACTGTCCATTGCAGACTCTGCGTATTCGGAAACTGCTTTCCACAAACTTGATATAGCATCAAAGTCAACTCAGACCAGCGTAATTTGTGTTGAGGCAGCAGTTCAAACAGACCTAGGGGTATTTGAATGAATTTCATTTGAATTGGCTGGAATTAGCTGTGCTGAGATCTGCTGCGCTGTTGCTAGTTGTCATGGTTTTTAAGAATTTATTAACCGTGATCCTTTGAGCGCCAAATTTAAAGCAAAACAAACAGAACTTAGTCCAGCACTAGCTCTCTTATAAGCTCTTATTGCCCCTCCCTTTTGAGCCAAAATCTTTAATGACCCCCTTTCTCTTTATTAACCCCCCCCCACTTATTTCAAATGCCAGAGGCTTTCAAAGATTTTCCATTTACTTAGCTAAACGAGTTTGCATGTTAATTTTGATAGGGTTTGGGACAAAAACAATGCTGAATTTGTGTATTTGAGCCGTAAAATGGTACGTTTATTCCGAAAAATACGGGACAACAGAGCTAAAAGGCTCAAAGAGGGTAACTCCTATAGGGGGCTTGCTCCTATATGGGGCTTACATGTGCCTGCCTGGGTTATAGGTTAATTTGCGATATTTTGCCCGGGTTATGGTTCAGTTTTCATGAATTTTGCCCAAGTTATGGGTCTGCTTTAAAGAGATTTGCCGTAGTTGTAGGTAAATGTCAGACATTTATTGCTATTATTAATTTTGTGACAAAAAACTTTCGTAAAATGGAATTTTGCTCCAAAAATGATACGTAGCATAGTCTTTTCTTGATACTTTCGGAACATTTTGCCCTGCTTATGGGGTCATATTTCAAAATTTCGCCCTGGTTATGGGGTCATATTTTCAAATGTTGCCCTAGTTATGCGTCCACACTCTGGATTCTCAGAGGCACACATATACCAAGCTCCCTCTGGGAGTTGCTCCCCCCCCCCTCGAAAAAGCTATCCTTGTCATTTTTGACTTGGTGAATTAACCCCCCTCCCTACTCTGATAACCTTCTCTCTTTTAAGCCCTCCCCCTAGAAACTTCGAAATTGAATAAGTCCTCGGGCGCTTTATAGAGCTTTTACAGTATGTATTTATCAAAACTCGTTGATAACCTACAATTTATTAAAATGCCAAAAGACCAAAGGCCAAAGTTAAAGTCTCGACTGGATCGAAATCAAGGTTTTGTGTAATTGGTAACAGGTGAACAATGAGTTGTGGCTCGTTAGATTAGCAGGTAGTTTTGTGGTGGAACTGGTGTCGCAATCAGTGTTAAAAGCAGAGATTAATTTTTCGTTTGTGAAGCTGCCAATTCAAGTTGGAATCGCTTTATTTTCAAACAATTTCCAGGATAAATGCCAACATTCTCTTTGTTAGAAAACAGTCTAATTTTCTCGGTCCTGCTAACAAAAATTTTTAAAAGATTTATTACATTCATTTTTATTTTTTGTTTGTTACTTTTTTAATTTGAATTTTTATCTTTGATAGCATAGATGCATGCGTGTATGTTATTTTAAAACTTATATCTGGAGTTGATAGCCAGTTTCTTAACTTTTAGGTCATTTTGCTACCAAGATTTCTTATGGCTATGTGAGCTTAAGCCGAACCGAACAGATCGTTTGAATATAATGACCTCTTGAACTTTTGTTCGATCGTCCCATTAGACGATCCGTTCGGTGGAGGTCGTAGGTAGGAGGGTATCAAAACCGTGAAACCGTTAAAGTATTCCAGAAAACCGAAAAACTGCGTCTACATTAAGCCAAATCCGTCATAACAGCTTTGCCTAAAACTTCGGTTTTTTATCGCAAAGGACTACCTTGTTAACTTTTTGTGACCCATAAAACTGAGAGCTATTTCCAGTACCTTAAATCTGCTGAAAGAAGTGAAAAGCAGGGGAAGTCTCCCCAAAATTGTATTGAATCAGATATTTTCCATACAGTATCGTGTAATTTTGTAATGATTAGCCCTGTAAAATCATATTTTATGAAGAAATATGCAAACTGTTGAGAGAGACAGGCACTGGTCTAAAATGCCTGAAAACTGCGAACCGTTAGCCCTATGACTCCTACCGTTCGGTTGGGCATAAGCTTCCAAAGGAGGGTGGTAAAGAGGGGGTCAGGATCACGAATCACGGAGATTAAATGTTCAATTTCGCCTTTCACGTCAAAGATTATAGCGTTTGCACGTTTCGCATCAATTAAATACTGGCTTTTCACGTTTCACGAGAAGAAAATATGGCCGAAAAGTATGGCCGATCACGTTTCACAAAATACCCTTCACCACCCTCCTTCTATGGTGCAACTGGGATCTGTTCGGCAAGACACGATGTCAGTTTCTTCATCTTCCTTATCTAAATAGTGTGTTAGTACCTGTGGTTTATTCTTGCCACAAATGCATTAAACAGTTTTCAAGATCGGCAATATACTTTGATACACTTTGATAACTTTTGAAAATAGTTTCAAGTTGGCTTAGCTAAATATTTGCTTGCGCTAAAGCTCCTCTGAAGTTTATGAAAAGTTTTTAACGTCGGCAATACAATCGAATTTTGATGAATTTAAAAAACAGTTTCAAAATGGCTTTGCAAAAAAATTGCTTGTTTTTACAAAAAAACTTGTTTTTGCAAAATAATTGCTTGTGCTTTGCAAAAAAATTGCTTGTTGCAAAAAAATTGCTTAAAAAAATTAAAGTTTCATGATTGACGTTATGAACCGCCTAGTAGTGTTTTGTGTAGAACAGTAGAAGTTTATTAGATATCTTAGCTGTTATGTCTTTATTTATCCACGTTTTAAAATGATTTATTGAATATGCCGAATGAGGTTGCAAAAATTTCCGTTATTCTGTATAAAGAGAATCTTTTCAAGTTCTAAATAAGCTATTTCATGTTCTAAATAAGCGGAGGATGGGCTTACCATACAAGTATGCATTCATCAGCATAGGTTCCAAATCTTTAAAAAGGTGAGTGTAAAATTATATGCCCTATTTCTTTAATCCTAATCCACACGTCAAGGTTTTACTGGACGGCTCCAAAGAAACTTTATCTACTTTATCTACTTTGCTATAATTCTACCGTTGGACTTTTGAAAAAATGTCAATATTCTCAGAACTAGAATGTTTTTCTTCTTTTTTAAGAATTCAAGAAAAATATTTAAAAAAGTCTTAAAACCATCGTAAATTCTAACTTTGTTGATGAAACATGAAATACTTTTCAAGAAAACCATAGTTTATGAATGTCTACAATGTGGTAGCAAGAACAAGGGCAGATTTTGTGACACAATAGCAACAGTTGCGTTTGATTGACACCTCAATTCAAAGCGATTAGCAACAGCAGACAAAGGGAATTTTCTCAACCATAAATTCAAAACAAACAAAGCCACAAAAGTTTCTTTGAAACCCAAGTAGCTAGCGCGCTCGTTGTGCGGTCCAGAAATTGTTTTTAAGAGCAAACATGAGCATATATCGAAAGAACAAGTTGCTCTGAAGTTGCTCTGAAGATGCCCTAGTGGGCGAAACTAGTCAGCACTGAAATAAAGAATAAAAAGAGTGAAAGACCAAATTGATGCCTGTTTTCTTCTGATGGTTAGGCCCTCTTCAACGGTACACTTTATCGAAAGAACAAGGATATATCTACATATCTGCCGCGTGCATTGAATTTGTTTCGTTTAAAAGCAGATTGATGGCCAATTCAATTCTCTTATTTTTTTGGTGTGATTAAAACACTTACTGCTCAGCTTCTGAACCAAACAAACGAAATGCCCGAGATAGATGTGTTGATTTATCCTTCTTCTTTAGATACATATGTTCATGTTTGCTCTTAAAAGCAATGTATGGAATGCACAACGAGCGCGCTAGCTACTTCGGTTACGGGGAAACTTTTGCGGCTTTGTATGTTTTGAATTTATGGTTGAGAGAATTTCCTTTGTCGGCAGTTGCTAATCGCTTTGAATTGAGGTGTCGAATCAAACGCAACTGTTGCTATTGTATTACAAAATCTTTCCTTGTTGGTAGCAAGCAAAAGTCTGTCACTCTTCTGGTTTACGACTAAGAAATTTGATGACGTCACATCCTCAAAGGAATTCAAATATAAGAGAAAGTGATTTCGAAAGAGTGAAAGATTTCTGAAAAGTCCAACGGTAGGATTTTTGATAAGTACGTAGCCAAAGTTCCTTTCAAGCCTTTCAAACGAAATAGATCATACAATTTTACACCCACCTTTTTACACCTATGCTGCATTCATTAGCAATTGAATTTGCCAAATTGGATTGTACCAGGCTCGAAAAAGTTCAGGTAGTTGCCAATATTGACAATGATGAATAATCCACTAATCCAGCCAATTTTAACGCACTGTACAAGGTGTCCCAAAAAGTTGTACCCGTTGGTGTGGCTGCTACCGATCAGCCGTAACTTCAAATGTGCTTGTTTTACACAGTTGCGTAGGAAAGGTTTAATTCAATTTGGTTCTTGAAACCGCGTTTAGTCCATGTGACAATTCGTTGCTGATTTATGACACAAAGAAGGCAAAATATGTGGTTCCTTCAAAAATAGCACTTCATTTTTTCTCTTTCAACGTCAGAGTCAAGCAGATTTTGAAAAAGGTCTTGCGTTGTGGTTGTATTCAAATTTTTCAGCATTTGTTAAATGGTCTCGTTTCCCTTTAAGACAGCACTATTAACCCTTTTAGATATGTGGCAAAAATACAAATAAATGTTGCACAAATACAACTCTAGAACCCTCTTTTCAAAATGTTATAGATTTTGACATTGTCATGTTATTCCATGGACGTAAGACATGCTACCACTCACTGCTCTCCTCCGCAGTGTTTCTAGTTCCTGGTCTGTGATCCAGTATGTGTTAGACTTGCCCCAAGCCACCCCAACTCTATTTTGTTTAAAAAATTATTTTACTTTCAGACAGACTTATTAAAGTTGATGAAATAGACTTGGGCTGAACCCTGACTCTTCCAAATCAATCCTCCCATTGTTTTCCCGCAAAGGAGATTCTTGGGGAGGAGAAAAAGAACACTCCAGGGGGGATGGAGAAATAAACCTTGGATTGTAAAATCAGTGTGCAATGATTTTGATGCACAATGATTCGGATGAAAAAGGAAAGGAGCTTCCAGGAATCAACTGCTTCCTCATTGAATGAATTTTCCGTTGACCTTTTTTGTGATTGAAGAATTACACAGTGAATTGTAAAATAACAGTGTACTATCGAACATTCCACGACGATGTCGTTGGTAAAGGGAAGTAAGTTGTCGAGAAGAAACAATTATTGTGTAATGATGTCACAGCTTCGAGTTGAAGACAATTGTTCTGTCAAATCCCCCGAAATCGCCTTTGGTGGTGAACCAAAATCCACGGTTCATTTCCTTGGGAGAGGCCCAAGCATAAAGATATCAGACATCGTGGTCGTGGAAAGAATTTGATGAGAAATCCGGAAATCAATATGATGTTAGTCAATAAAGGTCTAGTCGTTGCCTTCATCACATGAAGGGTCAGCGAAACTCAATATTTGGGCTCAGAAGAAACCGTTTACTCAGCAACATAGCAAGTCAAAGTGCCTTGGCAGTGGATTTTAGTGAATTTCATGATGTTTTCGCCTGGTCTCAATCTTCAGAAAAAGTTTTCTGGGAATCAAGGAAGGCTTCAACAAACTCGACGTTTCTTCGTGAAATTTCTTAACCAAGAAGGATCTACAGTTTGTGACACAGAAATGGACACTTGTAACACAGTTGTTCGAGAAATATGTGCCAGATTTAAAAACTCAGTGAACGTATTGGTGCGACTGTCTGTTGAAAATGGTGCAGAAATACTCTATCGAAATGGTGGGCTCATTGCTCGCTATGAACTACAATGCATTCCATTTTGTTTTGTCAGCGAGGATTATCCCAACATGTTTGCATTCCTAGGCCATAGGGGCGATCAGATAATTTGCAATGTTTTTGAGTGTCGTGATGAAACTGAGGCTGATAACATGTATAGTGAAATGTCCAAGATCTTTGTTATTGCTACTGAAAATCAGAACAAGGAGAAAAGGGAAAAAGAGAAGCGACTATCATGCTATTCTGGCCAGAGAGGACTAAACGTGAGCAAGCGACAACAAAAGAAGAGTAAGAGACGCAGCTATGACGGTTTTGTAGGGAGCTTTCAGGAGCAAGGTGCTGAACATGAAGGACTTATGGATGAGTTTGAATTTGGCAGTTGAAAGAAGTGTGCGAATATACAGATGATGGATAGAGTAGGATAGGAGTTATGTTGCAGAAAAGGGCAAAATGAAATAGAATATCGAATTGAGTGCAGCCAAGCAGCATCATCAAAGACTCGTAGATGAGTTTCAATTTTGCAGTTGAAGGGAAGATACGAATATACAGATGATGAATCCCATAGAGTTATCAGATTTATGTTGCAGAATAGGGCCAGTAGGGCTAAATGGAATAGAAGTAGTTTAATTCAGTGCAGCCAATCAGCATGAAAGACTTGGAGTGTTTGGAAAACTAAGTCTCAGGCTCTGAGGTCTTCGTTTCGAGGTGTTAGTTTCAAGGTCCTGGGTCTTAGGTTTCTGGGTCTTAGGTTTCTGGGTCTTGGTCTTAGCTTTTCAAAGGCCCGAAAAACTTGAAGATGAATTTGAATTTGGCAGTTGAATGGAAGATGTAGCATTTAGAGCCTTATAGGGTTCTGGAAGTGTGACTTTAATTCGTTTTTACAGTCACAGTTAAGATAAATCTCAATCGCTTTTTGGAATAAACAATCGATGATAAAAGCCCTTCTTTTTGTAGCATGCAGCAGTATAAATAATGGATCGGGTGAGCCCGGGGGGGGGGGGATACATGACTTGTGGATCGATGGGGGTCTGCCGCCTTGTTTTTAGAAAGCTACCCTCTTCTAATTACCNTGTTTTGAAAACTAAGTCTCAGGCTTTGAGGTCTTCGTTTCGAGATGTTTCGAGGTCTTAGTTTCAAGGTCTTGGGTCTTAGGTTTCTGGGTTTTAGGTTTCTGGGTCTTAGGTTACTGGCTCTTGGTCTTAGCTTTTCAAACGCCCGAAAAACTTGAAGATGAATTTGAATTTAGCTGTTGAATGGAAGATGTAGCATTGTATAGTTAGAGCCTTAGAGGGTTCTGGAAGTGTGACTTTAATTCGTTTCTACAGTCACAGTTTTAGATAAATCTCAATCGCTTTTTGGAATAAACAATCCATAAACCCTTTCTTTTTGTAGCATGCAGCAGTATAAATAATGTATCGGGTGAGCCCGGGGGGAGGGATACATGACTTGTTGATCGACGGGGTCTGCCGCCCGATTTTTAGAAAGCTATCCTCTTCTAATTACCGAAACTTGCTTTGGTACCCACTTTCTGGTGAATTTTGGCGGAAAACTGTCCATTTTCGACGATTTTTGCGAATTTCAGGGAAACCCCACCCATGTTTATGAAAAATCTGCCGAAAAGGACCCTTGTTTAGAGAATTTTTGACCTAAAAACCCCCCTATATGGGTGGCACATACCCGTACCTTCAACTTGCTATGTAACCCTGGGCGGGTGAGCCCAGAAAAAGTTTTCGCTTTCGAAAGTTCAGAGCACCAAGAGTACTACACGGATTTGAATGATTTAAACTCTAGTCAACGACCAATGAACCAAACGATTTTTTTTTCGCGTTTTTATGAGTACTGAAAGTAGGTAAATGTGAATTTGCGAATTTTCTGCGAAATGCCTGAAAGGGGGCCTAAAGCACTTGATCAAATCGTAAGTAATCTCCTTACATACAACAATACGCAAACGCAAGGACATTTCACCTCTCCCGGGATTTTAAGGAAATGGGTTTTCAAACAAATGCTGAAGATTTTCAAATCATTCCGGTGGCAATATGTGCTGGGAGTTTCGTTATTGTTTGATCAAGTGTTTTAGGCCCTTTTCAGGTGTTTCGCAAACGTTAAACTTGCGTAAAACGAATTCACCAATGTTTCCAGTGCTCATAGAAAGGCAAGAAAAATTCCACAAATGCTTCCATCTCTCATCTACCAAGCAGAATTAGATTCATTCCAATCCAAGTACTCTT
This sequence comes from Aurelia aurita complex sp. Pacific, assembly GCA_004194395.1. Classification (NCBI taxonomy): domain Eukaryota; kingdom Metazoa; phylum Cnidaria; class Scyphozoa; order Semaeostomeae; family Ulmaridae; genus Aurelia; species Aurelia aurita complex sp. Pacific. The sequence continues at coordinate 14,667 of REGL01001111.1, read as the reverse complement.
GGTGATATCAATTTCAAAAAAGGGAATTTTTGGTGGCTCAGCCAGTAGATGGTCAATTTACAGACATGTTTCAACATGTTTTAAAGTCTAAGTTGATTTGATGAGGAGGTAAATTCCACGTCACGTAGGGAGTATATAGAATAACTGTGAAGGTGGTCACAGTAAGACACTAAAATTTGAGCCTTCAGACTTTCAGCCCTTGGGGGGATAGGTTATATAAGTACTGCATGGTACGGGGTTGTGGCATTTTTATAGTAGCTTTTTTACTATAGAATCCAGATCTATGGGTATGATATTTTAACATTCTTTAACGATTTCCTGATTTTTGCCTACTATTTTCGGTAAGAAAATCATGTAAGGGTATATACTTTCTCACTTTTTCCGGATTTATGGGTAGATTTCTTCAGGTTTTCCCAGATTTCTGGGTTTGCTTTTCAGACATTTTTCCGGATATACGGGTGCTACTTTTAAGATCTGAATTGCACAACCCCGTACGATGGAAACTTAAGCATTCCCATCCGGGGCCTTCAACTCGTTTTGTAGAGAGCTGTGCTTTGAATAATAAGAAGTGAATAAAAGAATGAGAAAAATTCAACTAAATATACAGATAATACTCTTTAAAACAATCTTTGTTAGGTAGAATTCAGCTATGCAGAACAAAAGATCAGATTCGTCAAATTTGTTTTAGGCAGCAACGTGATGAAAGACTGGTCTTTCTTCCCGATTCCTTTGGATGAAAATGGTACAGAGCACCAGCCCCCTCAATATCCCCAGCAGTCATGCCTATTTTCCCCACCAGTGAAGTGCCTTTTTCACGCCTTTTTCAATCAAAAACTTCTTCAGAATATCATGAATGTAAATTGAAGATTAGACTTGCCCCAAGTCTATTTCGTAAAAAAAACTTTCAGATAGACTTATAACAGTTGACGAAATAGACTTGGGCAATTCTAATTGAAGATAGGCCACAAGATAGCAGACTCGATATAACGAAAAACTAAATTTTTTGTGGCATCCCTTCCCATAAACGTTTGTTATCAACTTTGTCTTCTTTTGCCAGTTTGCGTTGGTGTTCATCTGGTATTAGACATCTTTTTGCTAAGGAAATTCATCAGTGTTCTGAACTGATGCCGTCGCGTTTAAAAAAGACGCTTTATAGGGCCATCTTTAGTTGCCCTCTCAACGGATTACCCACCGTAAAAAATACTTTAAATATTCCCTGATATGGTGTAAAGAAAATGTAAAGCTCTTTCCCTCCTAACGCCTAACAATTTTTTTTAACACATAACAAAGGAAACAATGCCTGGTGTGGATATTTTCTACTTCCAAGCAATAAGCAACACAATTAATTTTTAGCGTGTTTGTTTTTTTCTCGAAGAGCTCTAAAAGCACGCCTTCACAGGTTTTACATTGTACTTTGGTAGATATATCGTAACGTTCACTCTGTCAGACGTAGTTTTAAAATCTAATGTGATGAAATATAAAAAATATGGAAAGGGATAATATATCAATAGAGAATTTCAAGGTTACGTGTATTTCTTTAATAAGAAAGTAATTAGAAACTAGGGAGTAAGAAATAGATGACTTATTTTTGAAACTTCATACGTTCGGTAGAAATTTTAGATTTATATGTCTACCCTCGAATCCTGAATGAATGTGGATGTAAAATGATCTAATCGAATCGCAATAAGGGTTTGGAATAAACTTTGCTCAGTGGAAAATTGTCTATTGGGTCAATCAAAAATGTATAAAGCTCGTAGTTCTCAATAGGCCAGGCGGAGAATGCGGGAATGGTCCCCCGACGGGGAAATTTACGAAAACAGGACGACTCCGTCAATTTTGGGGTGCTGAGTTCGAAAATCGTTGGTATACAGGCAATGGGTGGGCCCTTCAGCCTCGGCCTCAGTAACGAAATGCGTTTGACTAAATGATACAAGTCAAAATTAGAAGCTATCAGGTAATAAAACTCATACTAGCCGGTTTCAGTAGATCTGCCCTAAAACTGTTTCATGATTATCTTTCAAATAGGAAACAGCGAGTTAAGGTCAATGAGTCATTCAGTTCGTGGCAGGAATCAATTAAGGGTGTACCACAAGGCTCTGTGTTGGGGCCCCTCTTATTTGATGTATTCATAAACGACCTTTTCTTTTTGGTGGAAGAGATTGAAATTTGCATTTAAGCCGATGACACGACTAGAGTAGCGTCGCCCATTATGGCCAGTCGCCCATTATGGCCGGCTAGCCAGAGAAATTAAATTTCAGGGGATTGACGACTAGTAATAAAATTGTAATTGCGCGGAAAATCTTCGCTGACATCTGTTTTATCATGATTTGACCTTCATTGAAGTTTCAGTTCTTTTGCATTGAAACCCGACGAGATGGTTTGAGCATATCTCAAATTGATTTTTTCAAGTATTGCAAATTTCATGATTCTATTTACATTCCTTCCTTCTTTTTTGTTCGCTCAGCACCTTGCGGTTTGAAATTTTTGAAATATGTTTTGATTTTTCAGAAGTCCTGTCTCTAGAGAGGAAATCTACAATGAAACCAAAGCAAAGTGGCTTCTGATTCAGATTTAAGGTTATGAAGTCTCAGTGCTGCTAATTGCTATTTTCGTCGCCCATTATGCCCATCAGTTTACCAGAGAAGTTTCCAATCGCTTCAAAATATCAAAATGCAACATTTATTTAAAACAAACACAAATTTGGGTTAAAATCTTACTTACTGACTTGGAAAATCATCGAAACCCAAAAAAACACAGCATTATATTAAGTCTATTTTCATTTTAGAAACTATGCCAAAACTCATCCATCCATGCACAAGAGATAAGGCA
>REGL01001110.1:84083-94090 GCA_004194395.1 Aurelia aurita complex sp. Pacific | reverse complement strand
TTTGAAGAAATTCATAAGGCTATCAGTCCTCTATCAGTTACATTCCAAGTTACAACCAGTCTAACACAAGGTTTCCACAATGGTAATTAGCATTTTTGAGCCATTTACAAGGTTACATCAAGACATTGCAGGCTAGAACAAGGTTACAAGGCCACAACTACAAGGTTTGTACATGGCTATTTCAAGGTCCTGTATTTTCGTACAGGATGGTCGTAGTGTATACGACAACATACTTGCTTTTGATTGTATCATCCAGCTCCTGAAGGTGAAGGTGAAGTTGCGTTTTTCAGCGCCAAGCGCTGGGATCGCAGAAATAGAGCAGACCTAATCGAGTCCGCGACCCCTGTCATGACGCTCAAGTGATGGGGTCCTACCGGGTATCGAACCCACTCCGTCTGACTGTTCTGGCTGCAAAGTCAGAGGATTACACCACTGCGCCACAACACCTTCAAACACCACAACACCTCCTGAGCATCGCCATTTTCTTCCTCAACAATGTAGTCATCATCTTCGACATCATCACAATCATCCTCATCCTTGTCCGTTTCATTATCATTATCAGGTGCAACTTCATCATCTATATCCATCAGTGCCTCAAAATCACTATCTTCCAGACTTGCCTGGCTGACATGTAATTTCTCTGTAAATATTTTAAGTTTCAATGAGCAATTACATCCCCATAAAAAGTCCTTTTCTAATTCAAAAATCTTTAAATTAGTGAGCACAAGGTTCTTCTGGAAGTAAAAAGCTATATTTCATATGACAACGTGAAACATCCCACAAGAACACAAATACACTGTAAGATTGGCGAATTGGTATAGGTCAGACTTGGACAAGTCAGATACTTTGGCTTATAATTTGGATTACTTTCTTGTGGGTAGGTCAGATACTATAACACTGATCACAAATGATCCGTCTTTTGGCAGTTTGACTGAAGAAAAATATAACTATTTAGTACCTATAATCGTTTGAAGCCTTGCTCTTTCTTCTCTTTCCATTTCAAGCTTATGCCTTTGCACCTAGCCAAAGGTTTTTGAGGCGCAAGTTTTCTGACGACAATGTAGTGCAACCGAGACAGGGCTCAGTTTGGGTTGACAAGTCTTTAAACTTAAACATGTTGAGGATCCTTTATCAAAATGAATAGTTATTTTCCCAGTATTGCAGTTTCAATTTTTTGGCGACCTGAGATTTGAGTTCTTAGGAGTTCTTACAAACAAATTTTGATAACAGATATCCTAGAATAATGTCAATTTCTTGTCACTTGTCTCTCATATCATCACATTACTTGGAAGGTACTTGAGCAATGTCTAAACATTGGAAACTGCTTCAAACAAGCTTGTTTTGAAATTTTCACGAGGTCACACGAAGTGAACACGGAGCCTGTTTCTTAGGGAAACTCCTAAGAAACTCCAGACATAGCCCCAACTAGAAGTAATCAATTTCGTTGAAGAATTACTTGTTCATCCTTTGCTTGGGAAACAGGCTCCTGAAACTCCCTAACATTGGTTGCAGATGCGTGATCATCATAAGCCGATTGCTCACTTTCAGCCATCGTCTCATCATTAGGCCCACGAGCGCTGGTCGATGGTACGTTTGCATCACGAATCGCTTCACGAATGGTCTGTCAAAGAAATACAACTGTATGAACCAGAGAATACATAAGTAAGCCATCCAAAAAGACTGCAAATAAGCAGAATAAGAATGTCTGCGAGGAAAAGAAAAGTAAATGCGTAGAAAGAAGGTCGTATCTCATACCTGTCGATGAGAGCGATCATTTGGCCTAGTACTAGGCCTAGCACTTGACGAGACTACTTCTGATGTTTTCATCTTCTTCGGTGGATGTATGGTTGGATAGGAGCAAGTCCAAGTTTTGAACAGACTCCCGATGTTTTGGTTGCCTTCCATTTCTTCCGCGTTCTCTCAACGAAATCAGTCCATCTCTTTCTTCGGCTCACAGCAACATGTCTTTCGTCTCCAAAGTATGGAATGATGTGCACAGAGACGCCTTTCTCCGCACAAGCTGACTCTCCACAGCCGTAGACTACGCACCTTCTCGGTATTTTGTTTCAGACAAGAGTTGCCCTTTCCGTTCCTAACTTTCGTGACAAACTATTGCGTTACTCACAGTGAGTGCACTAACTTTCAATGCCCTCGCAGCTTTGTTATGACTCACTTCGCGTCACGCCTCGGCTAGTTCCAGGCTATTTTGCTTGCGCGGTTTTTCTGGAGAATTTGACTGAAAAACGAAGTTTAGAGGACGATTTCGACAGGTTCCGTGTATCATTTCGAATTTTTGTTTGAAAATTTGAAATCTCCTGGCCGTAAATAATAGAAACAAATGAAATTCGCCGTTGGGTTTATCTGCCCTTAACAAAACTAAACATCTTGGTGTGCAGATAGACAACTCCTTGGATTGGAAGGAACACATCAAGACAGTTTCGTCCAAGGTGTCAAGAGCGGTTGGCTTCTTGAAGCATGCAAATTCCTTTTGGCCAGAAGAAACTCTTAGGACCATGTACACAGGTACTGAGGAGCCGCACTTCCGCTACTGTTGCTCAGTCTGGGGTTGCTGTGGGGTGACTGAGATCGACCAGTTGCAAAAACTAGAAAACCGTGCTGCCCGTATTGCAACTGGCAACAGCTTTGATACCCCCGGGCTAACCACTTATCAAAAGGCTTGGCTGGAAATACCATAGACGAACTAATTGCTAGTGAGTCTAATATTATAGTTTTCAAATCTCTTCAGGAGCTGGCTCCACAATACATGTGTAATCTTTTCACAAAAACATCCCAGGTAACCCTTAGGAATCTTAGGAATACAGCAACTGTCCTCAGGTTACCAACGAAAAACGCCAAAAATGCACAGAAATGTTTTTCGTTTAAAGGGGCAAAGTCTTGACATTGACTCTCAGTTGAATGTCAGCTGGCATCCTCCCTGAATAGATTCAAACAATGCAATTGGGGGAAAGCTAATTGTAAATAACGTGTTTGCCAGATGGATTTTCTTTTATTGTTAATATTCACTCTAGGTTATAGGGTTTTTATTGAAATACTAGAAATTAAATCGTATAAGGTTAATGTAGGTTATTATAGTGTGTAATTTTTGTAAATTTTGTAGTGGAGGGCCCCTTGAAGCATCGCTGAAGGGCTACGCTCCTGAAATATTTGAAATGAAGTGAAAATAATTTCAAGGAATTTTACTTTATTTTTAGCGCATTATAAGCAATTTAAATCAAGGCCCTAGGAACGTGCTGCTTACATTACGAGAACAATTTGAGAACTGAATGCTACAGGATTGAAATGCCTTTGATTTCCTGTTGAATGGATTTTGCGGCTATATTACCAATGACGTTATCATCGACTCTGCGTTAAATACCTAAGCGATTACTCTATTTGCTCTTGTAGCCAGATTAATGTTAATCATTTACAAGAGAGGAATTATACACTAAGAATCTATTTCAGCTTTTTTCTCATATCAAATTTTCAGCAACGAATGGGTATTGATACAGCTCTCTCTACCCAACGGCTTGACGTAATTGGCTGAGATTTAGCAGACAGAGTGAAAAAGCATAGGGGGAACAAAATTATCTCACTTTTGAGAAAAATTTAATGGTCCAAATTTAACATTTGAATGAATCTAGAAGCGAGGCCAGGGGGCGAAGGGCAAAATTGTTTTATTAATTATTCTGAAGCTAAAGCATGCATAAGAAATTTGAGACACCCTTTTTTTTATCAATCTAAAACTTAAAAACAACAAGTTAATGAAAGTTATTGTGGCATTTGCAGCGACGAAAGACGCATGGTCACCGGTTCCTCACTACAAATGCCACTTACAATTTTCTAAGTAATATCAACAATAAATTAATAATAGAACAAAAAAAAAACAAAAAATTTAGATACATATGCACACTAAATCGGGACAAAGTAAAGGCCAAGGGAAAACTGAAGTACCCCAAAACCCGCACAAACAGCCCACCACCCACCAAACCACAACCACGAGCGCACCGGCAGGGAGAATGAAACAAAGTTTCAGGGATTCAACCCCGAGGGGAAAAAGACTTTCCAATTTACCATAGACTCCCCCCAACCGATGCACCCGCGGCAGCAGTGCGATGAGCAGAGACAGCCCACGCAAATTCCGGGAGCACTTCAGTCTAAAAAAAAAAAAAAAGGGTTAGGCTGCTGTTTTTCCAGAAAGTTTAATTAAACCGTCCAGAAGTTTTGATGAAAGAAATAGTTGCTTCTATGATGATTCTGTTTGCAAAGGTGCTTTCATTTGGGTTCCCATATAATAACAAATGACAAAGATCCTTTGAGTTCATGCTAGCAACATCATATCCGACATCTGAGACTTGACCAAGGAGATCTTGGCGCTGAGCTGTAAACTGGGGGCAGTGCAGGAGGTAATGCTCATTATCTTCCTTTCCTGTACCACAAATACAAATTGGACTCAAGCACTCAAAATTATGCCTAAATCTATGTTCATTTAGAGGACTAAAGTTAACTCGAAGCCTTGTTAATAGCTTGATACCCAAAATATCATAGATGCTATAAACCGGGTTTTTCTCGGGTCTGATGATTCGAAGCAATTTGCTCTTGAAAACTGCAAGAGAAGGAGAATCTTGTACAGTTTTGTCTAACAGGTTCCACTCACATATTGTGTTATGGAAATAAGAGCTGGAGAAGCGCATAGTTCTACCTACATTTTGCTCATAACAACGCGGGTTTCTTAAATTATACTCAACTGAGCGCTGTTCGGGTATCTCATTGAAAAGGTAATCTGGACTTTTGGATGTGGTTAATGAAAAGAAATGACATAATCTTCGGCACCACCTTCGGTCATAAAGTGTTTCCCATCCGAGCTCTTCAAGTAGCCTTCGCCTACTTGTACCTACCCACGCTCCAGTAACAGCTAGTGCTGCTTTATATTGAGTCTGTTCTAGTTGTTGCGTAAGGTTCAGCTGCATATCAGGGTCATATTTATGGTAAATGATGTCTCCATAGTCTAAGTGAGGTCTCACATAAAGCTTATAGGTTTGATCAAGGACCTCTCTTGATACATATTTAGAAAGGTATTTTAACAAACCAATTCCTCTCCGTGCTTTCAAGATAGCCTCTCGAATATGACTTTTAAAATTTAGCTTTGAGTCAAGAGTAACCCCAAGGTGCTTGTGCTCCAATTTTGATGCAATGACCTCCTCTCCCAATTTAAGACCGGGGTGGATTGGCTTATTCCTTTTACAAGAAAATATGACCTCCTCTGTCTTGTCAGCGTTAAACTGCATTTTCCATTGCCATGCCCATAAGCTAATTTTTGCCAAATCTCTGTTTAAGTCGAGTGCAGCTACATTTTCATTCTGAACAGTAGTAAACAACGACGTGTCATCAGCAAATAACTTAATACCACATTTAACATTGTGGGTAATATCATTAATGTAGATCAAGAACAACAACTGTCCAAGAACTGATCCTTGTGGTACACCTGCGGAAATTGTATCCCACTTTGAACATTGCCCATTTAGCACTACCCGTTGTTTACGATCTGACAAAAAACTTTTAACAATCCGAAGAACATTTCCATGTAAGCCATTGGATTCCAACTTGTAAATGAGACCCTCATGCCAGACCCTGTCAAATGCCTTTGAAAGGTCAAGGAAGATGGCACGTGTTTCTTTACTAGGAGTTTCATCGAAGGCTCTATAAATATTTTGAGTGATGAGCAGTAACTGATTGAAAGTCGAATCACCGGGACGAAACCCTGATTGATGAGGCGATATAAGATCATTCATACTGAGATGCTCGTAGATGGCATCAAATAATAGTTTTTCAAAAAACTTTCCAAAAATTGGAAGTAGGGAAATTGGGCGATAGTTTTTCTTGTTCTGTTTGCAGCCCTTTTTATGCACAGGAATTGTATTTGCTTTCTTCCATTGAGAAGGGTAAATTCCTGTTTCAAGGCATCTTTCAAAAATGCAACACAGAGGATCTACTATCGAATTGTCACATATTTTTATCATGGCAACAGACACCCTTTGCTAGATTAATATGTTGAGAATGCAAATATCTCATTGAGATTTATATGAAACTTATCTTGGGGGACAGGGAGGATGTAGAAGGGGGAAAGGTCCACTTTTCGCGTTTTCAGGTGTATAACGCACAATTTTTGGATATTTGTATTCATTTTGGCTTATAAATACTCCCCATTTAATGACGAATCGAATGTTTTTTATGTTTTTTACGTCGCAGGTGTGATAATCAAGAGAGAAAAGCTAAATGGGCACAGTAACCTTAATGAAAGCTAAGACAAAGAAACTGTGGCTGTTTTGTGATTTTTTTCTGACCACTCTCCAAATATTGGCATGCGCTGGTCACGTGACTTAGAATAATTGAAATAAAAAGCCTAGCATTTAGTTGCCAATTAGAAATTTGGAAAAGTTATTGATGTTTATGATGAGCCCTCTATCCTCTTTACTCTCTGTTTTATAGTCAAATATTTGGGTAGGGGGGATTTTTTGCCCCCCCCCGCCGGGTGCAATTGGGTTAATACAATTGACATGGCCGTAATGATCTATAAGATAAAGAATGGTGTCTGCCCGGACAACTGAAGAGGGAGACTTGTTAGCACGTCTCAAGTATCTACCCATCCAACAAGAAATCACTTAGGTCTGGACACCCCAAGGCAGAACCTATAATTCTCCAAACGCAGTTGTTTTTATCATTTTGTTCCCTTGTTTAGTCAAAAGGGGTACTTTTTTCGAGACACCCGGTCTTCTGGTGCAAAGACGTGGAATGGAATCCAATTAGAAGTTTGAATGAGTTCCACGATTACCACGTTCAAAAGGAAACTGAAGGAATTGGTACAAAATTAGCATACTTTCCGAAGCCCGATCCATAGGAAGACTTTGTAAGATTTTAATATGTAAATAATTATTTAGTGCACAGGGATAATCTTTCTTTTTTATATTAAATGTAGCTGATAGGGTTTTGTATTAAAATATGATAAATGAAATGAATGAATCCATTCTATAGTGCTCATCCCAGTGCTGAACCAACATGGTCCTTTCCATTTTCATATAGGAGCAAGTGACAATAGAGGTGCAGCACGAAGCCCACAGTAAAGTTTTCGGGTCCACACCCTTCCAAACCCTTTGGAATTTTCTTTTCAAACAGAGTGCTAGGCCTACTGGTCTATCATTTTGCGACCTTGCATGCTCAAATCGGTCGTGTATGAGCCGAATGATGCCCTCAAACGCGCGAAATTTCCGAGGCAGCATAGGACAGATGACTATTGGATTGAACTACTCGCAGCTACTACTGTAAATGCATAATTTGAAAATTGAGTTTTTGGGACAGCCAAGCATAGCTTCTTATTTTTGAAATTTTGCTGATCAATTAAGTTGAAACAAATTACTCACCAATCACGAGCCTACAATCACTTACAAAATTGTTGAGCCATCCTCAGATTTTCAGTTTTTTGCCTCTGCTCCCCCCCCTCCCCCCCCCTCGAAAACTCATTTTTTTCAGGGTGGCTCAACAATTTTGTAAGTGATTGTCTGAAAATTTAGTACCTTTAAGGCGTCATAACTTAAAGGTTTTTCCTTCAAACACTTTCAAATAAACAGGGCTTGCAAAAATCGCATAAAGGCAGTCCTCTAATTTTTTTTAATTTTTGAACGCTAGTGCGGCCTCGCAACGTCCTTTAAAAAATATGCTCATTTTGGCTATTTTTACATTATTGGCCTAGTTGGTTACATCTCTTAATAAGCAGCTGAGGCGTTGGCACATGACGAATTATTTTACTGTTATTGCATCAGTAGAATTCGAATCGACGTTTTGAATTACTAACTTATATTTCTTAAATGAAAGTGGTGAAGGAGCACAACTTGGCATTTTCTGCGTGCTTTTCAAAAAAGTTGTGTAATTCATCGGAGTCTGCCTGTTTTTTTCATAAAGACTGATGCGCGGGGAAACGATAATTCGAAGTTGGAAAATTTATTTTGTTAAACAGCAATATTCATGTTTAAATACAGACTCTTTTAAGCAGATAACATGTCTACCATTACTTCCCTCTGCCTGAAAACTTGTAGGTCTGCAGCCGTCCTAAATTTACAATTGCTACGCCTCGCATTTAAAGAAGGAATTTAATTTCCAAACGACTTTAAAACATCTATAGTCGCTGTTAGTTGTATTTTCGAGTTATAAAACATATTGTTCTACAATTATCTCCATGATCGACGAATTATATCCCACATTTTTGTATTTAGAAAGGAGATTATGCACTTGAGTGAGCGCGGGAAATTTGAAAATTCGACAGTTCGACTTCAAAATGGCAGCAAGTTCACCACAGCGCACCATCTTTCTCCTCACGTACAGTCAAGCTGACTTAGACAAGTTGCCAAGTCATCAAAGTTTTGCAGATGTTGTGGTTGAGTGTTTTGCAATAAGGAATATCCGCATTTCAATGTGGGTAACTTCACTTGAACGGCATAAGAATGGGATTTTTCATTACCATCGGTATTACTTTCATACAATGGCAACTCATTGCCGTCTGTTTACGGAGAAACACACGCCTTTGTCTAATTTTTTTCATTGATGTCATGATCGAGAGATTTCACCTTAAAACATATGATAACTGAGAAAAATGTTTACCTTCTTTGTTCGGCTCGAAAAGTAATGTTTCTACGAGTATTTGTCATGCTGCTTGAGGGAGTGACAATAATGGCTCCACGCTTTATTGGCCTATATTCCTCTATTCTTTAAATGCCAAATGAATGAAGCGGGTATATGTTTCCCCTTTGAAACCAGCATTAGTTCTTTTGGAACCACTTATAAACGATAACAAACAATTTATCATCGGACCACTGAGCTGCAATTGTTCAAAGGTCAAATCAATAAATGATAGACTGAGTGAGTGATCTTCAGATTTTCAGTTTTTTTTGCCTCTGCTTCCCCCTCCCCCTTGGTCAATGTTGAAAAACCACTAAAAAGTTGCCAAACCATGCCTGTCAGCAGGACCAAGTACTTTTTTCCAAACAACATTGATATGAGGGAAAAGGAGGGCAAACAACTCATTTTTTTCAGGGTGGCTCAACAATTTTGTAAGTGATTGTAGATCTTTCGTTTTTATCACCGAATACCTAAGTATATTGAAACGAAAATGGGATAAAACAATTGTATTAGTTGTAGGAGACACTGCTTGAGAAAGGTCCTTTGATCATAAAATACTGTCTATTTTGACACGCAAGGTCGCAACTTGCATGTAAAGATCATAGCTATGTTGTTAACTTTTGCCTAACTGTTTTGAAAATTACAACCAGGTAAGCAAATTAGGTTTTTTATGATAATTACGTAACATCTAATTTTCAGGGGTATTTATTTACAACTTGTGCTGTTGGAGTTTTTATATTCAGCCGCAACTCTCCAATTCATTTTGTAGTTGCTTGGAGTTGCTATTGCAGTACGGTTCAGAAGTTATCAATCAGAAAGATTTAGAGGTAAATCACTTGTTTCAATAATTATTCAAGAGACGATTGTGTTGGAGATGGCTTGATGAAATTTTTACTTTGTTCCTTTGCATTCCATGACAAGTCAACCTTTCAATCAATCGAAATCTTTCAGATGCAAAGGATCATGTTAACAATTCCAAGACGCCATTTTTAGTGCATTTCTGTCTCCGAACAATTTGTTTTGTCTATGTCATTGTAACAGTATGACATAACTGTAATATAGCATAATGTAATGCAATGTACTGTAATGTACTGTAATGTAATGTAATGTAATATAACGTAATGTAGCATAACATATGACATGACATGACATGACATGACATGACATGACATGACATGACATGACATGACATGACATGACATGACATGACATGACATGACATGACATGACATGACATGACATGACGTGACGTGACGTGACGTGACATGACATGACATGACATGACATGACATGACATGACATGACATAACATGACATGACATGACATGACATGACATGAC
>REGL01001110.1:30453-50834 GCA_004194395.1 Aurelia aurita complex sp. Pacific | reverse complement strand
TGTCAAACATATACTACCAATTGGGGGTATTCCAAGATTCTTGGTCAGTTATAAGATTTCAACTCAGTAGGCTCCTCCGCACGGCAATATGGTCGTTGCAGCAGTAATTATCATTGAATTTTGAAGTTTTTTGCTTTGTTCAATCAGTTTTTACAATAGAAAATTTTGAAATACTGCAGAGAATTTTTGCTGCCACGCGCTACCAAATGGCCCAATTTTAGGTCCACAAACTACCATTTGGGGGTTTCTATAAAACGTTACTACCATTTGAGGGTATTTTTCAAAATTTTTGCTTTGGCCCTCTTCAACCCTGACTGGACCCCCCTGTCAGGCCACAATTGGAGTACCCCCCCCCCCGGGGGTACGCTTAGAACCATTTTTCATTGTTTGTTTCACGAGTTATGATAAGATCTGTAGTGTTGCACTCTATTCATTTTGGAAATGTCATCAGATGAATGCATATATCATTTATATTAAATTTATATCGTAAGCATTAAGATATGAATCTCACTTATATCTCCTCATAAGCAAAGTCATTTTCATCACTTGTTTGCGCAAACGCTTATCTGCTGGTTACTTGTGTTTAAAAAACTTTCTTCCTTCAACCCAAAAAATATATAGCATTTGAACAAACGACCATGACTTGCTTTTCTCGCTTATTTGTTTGTTTGTTTGTTTTTTTGGCATCTTATTTTATAATGATCTTTTCATCTGGCTTACTATTTACAAAAACGTAGCAGCAGACTATTCTGAATCAATGATAACGAAAAATAGTGCATTTTGATTATTTCTGCTATTTTCATAATTTGAATGATTATCTGAAATCAGATACATGTTGAAAAGCGTTCCATTTGCAATTTGGTCCATCCCGTTATTTCGGAATTTTGTTGTTGTGTATTGTTGCCTGTCAATCCAATTGCTCACAGAGCAATTGCATACAATACGAGTTGTTTGTTCAAATTTGTTGCAACTGAAAAGGTTAATGATAACCTTAGAACTTGATTTTTTCTCTGCTAGATGGTCGGCATTTGGTTATTGAATGAATGGCTTCAAGCAAAACAACCCAAAGACGTAAAGCTAGTAGAATTAGGCCCCGGAAGAGGAACCTTAATGGCTGATATTCTACGGGTATGATCTATTTTCATTAGAATTGTCAGTGATATGACGAACGAGGATAATGTGCAGGTAAGAGTGGTGCTTGTCATGGGTGCTTGCAGAAGCCATGTCACTCGAACCCATCACTTTTTGTATAGGAAACAGGAGCGCGAAATGATATGCCCACCTAAGAAATATTATCTTTGTTTTGATAGGGATGCGATGTACTGGCCTAGTAAAAGTCAACGTCATCATCATCAATTTATTCAATTATTGATTTAATTTATTCTAATTAATAAAGGAAATGCTACGTTTGGTCCCAGAATTAGCCAGGCTTATCTAGTTTGGGACGTTCACATCAGAATAGAAATGTAAGATCTTATAAGATCTTAACTGTTCGTTTTTGAAACGAAATTGCAACACAATTCGGGCTGAAAGCAATGATTAGTCATCATCTGCTGCACGAGCAATGCTGTATAGATACACTAATTCTTGCTATTAGTTTACTACCGTATTCGTTAAGCTCTCAAATCAGTTTGAAGATTTCGCTCTTTGTCGTCAATCTCAATCATTAAATACTTCGATCGATGTTGATTTATCGACTTTAGAAGTAGGCAGTCGAAATAGATCGCTAAGTATGACCGCCTGGTATCTACCATTGTTGTTGAGTAAGGAGTTTCTGATGTTTTTCGAAAATTCCTTGCAGCAAGAGATAAAAGATAAATTGTCGGATTTAAATGATTCAAACTGTAGATAAAAGCTGAGAGACGGAAGTATTTTTTTCTTATTTTTCTCGCGTTTTTATGAGTACTGAAAATATAGGAAAATACGACTTTACGAAAATTTCTTATTTGCGAAATGCCTGAAACTGAAAAGGGGCCAAAAACTTGATAAAATAGTAAAGAATCTCCTCACGCACGCACATAAATACGCAAGGGCATTCCACCTCTCTCAGGGTTTATAAGGAATATCATCATTCGCCTTCTTCGCCTTCGGCAGATTTCGCGTCAACATGTGATATCTGTCTCCATAAATTTTGGTCTTTGACAGCAACATTCAGCGACACCAAGTTTCCTCCAGTCCATGGCTGACGTTCTCTCGCCAGCGTTCTGGTTGCTTTCCTCTGCTTCCTCTTCCTCCTATCATTCCTTCTAGGCAGATTTTGCTTGCATCTTGAGTAGAGCGTTTGGTATGACCGTAGAGCTTCAAGGCAGGCTTTGTGGATTTAATTGTGGATGTGTTAATTAAATAATTAGTTAATATTAATTATTATTAATTATATGGATATATTATTTTTAATTGTGGATTAATTATAAGAAATACATTTTAAACAAATATTGAAGGTTTTGAATCCCATGGCGATAAATGTGCAGACGACATCTCCCATCCGTGAAAAATTGCACTTTCTTTAATATTCTGTGAAAAGAGTTTTTTTATGATTTGATGAAGTGTTTAGGCCTTCTTCGGACATTTCGCAACCATGAAATTCTCATAAGTCGAATTTACCTCTATATCTAGTGCTCATAAAACCGCCAGAAAAATTCAAAATGTACTTCAATCTCTCGGCTATAAAGCAGAATTAGATTCATTCAAATCTATCCAGTACTCTTGGTGCTATAAATTTTCAAAGTGAGGACCTTTTTCTAGTCACCTGATATTTTTCTGGATTTAGCTTTAAATTTGCTGTTCATCGTAGGTTTTTGGTCAGCTAAAGATCATCAAAGAATCATTATCCGTTCATTTGATTGAAGTCAGCCAAGAAATGAGACGAATGCAGCAAAGAGCTCTTTGTGATGTAGACTCATCTGACAGGGTAAGGTTTTTGATTTCAAAGTGCCATGGTTGTCCTTTGATCTGGATTAATCAATGGAATGACAGCATAGGTTCCAAATCTTTAAAAAGGCTGGTGTAAAATTGAGTGACCTATTTCTTTGAACTGAATGACTTCAAAGAAACTTTAGCTAATTCTCTATAATTCTACCTTTGGAATTTTCTGAAATCTTCGATATTTTCAGAATTAGAGTTTTTTTCTTCTTTTTCAAGAATTCAAGAAAAATTTTCAAAACAACTTAAAGCCATCGTAATTTCTAAACTGTTTGACGTAACATGAAATAATTTCGAAGAAAACCAAAGTTTATGAATGCCTACAATATGGTATCAAGCAAAAGTCTGTCACTTTTCTGGTTTATGATTTAGAAATTTGATGACGTCACACCCTGAAATGAGTTAAAATGTAACATACGCTGAAATCTCGAAAAATATTGAAAACTTCTGAAAAGTCCAACGGTAAAATTAAAGATAAGTAACTAAAGTTTGTTTCAAGCCACTCAGTCAGAAGAAATAGATCACAGAATTTTACCAAGCCGAGTTAAAGATTTGGAAGCTATGTTGATTAATCAATGGATTGACGATCTAATGAATATGAGCAACTGACCTTGTTATTTGTGAGAGAAATATGTCATGGAACTCGAATTCCTTTTCTGCTTGCTGGCCTAATAATTTCACAACATTTCATTTTCTTCTTCTTTTAGTCAGTTGGCGCTCAATGCGCAGCTGTGGCCATTACAAGAGCACACCATCCTTCTCTGTCAGCAGCCTGATGAACTGCATTAGCCAAACTTCCTCCAACCAACTTTACTATGTCACTTTTCCCTTGCCCATGATGTCAGTGGCCTTCCTCTCCTTCTCTTTCCTTCAACCTTTCTCTCGATAATGCACCTTTCCATACCTCCCTTTCTTATGATGTGACCAAAGAAACGTATCTTCCTCAAAACCATGTTTTTCCGCAGTACGAGACTGGTCCCAATCTTATCTAGCATCCACTGGTTTGTCCTTTTATCTATCCAAAAGACTCTTAATAACCTTCTATAACACCATAATATAACTATTTGAAATAAATTGATTGTACCTTGAACAGAGATGATAAAACACGACATTTCGAGCTTAGCCCGTTATCAAGATAAC
Organism: Aurelia aurita complex sp. Pacific; assembly: GCA_004194395.1. Classification (NCBI taxonomy): domain Eukaryota; kingdom Metazoa; phylum Cnidaria; class Scyphozoa; order Semaeostomeae; family Ulmaridae; genus Aurelia; species Aurelia aurita complex sp. Pacific. The sequence continues at coordinate 46,775 of REGL01001110.1, read as the reverse complement.
GGTTTGACTTATCTTAGCCCGTTCACTTGATAACGGGCTAAGCTCGAAACGTCGTGTTTTATCATCTCTGTTCAAGGTACAATTATTTTATTTTAAGTAGTTATATTATAGCAACATTGTACGACACGTATACAAAAAGGTTGTTTCTATAACACCACATCTCAAAGGAGTCAATCTCTTTCGAGGAGTCGACCTTACAACATTTCATACTCAAGTGAAAAGATAGAAAGTGGAAATATTTCTTGTCACACTTCCCATTTGTTTAACTTCTATCTCAACTGGAAAGTCGGTTTTTTTATATATTCAATATAAAAATTTACAAGAACGAGGTACTTTAGACTATACTTACAAATTACTTAACTTCATAACTAAGATGATATCCCGGGAAGCAAGAGCCCATGACTATCCCAGGGTCATGACATAGAACACTAAACTAAATTTCATCTAAATATACAATTACGAAAAGCGACATAAAAACGATGTTTACTTAGACTGATTACATTTCGTCGTAAATTTCGCTCGTTTTTTATTTTGACTTTAACCTTTTCGCTGTTTGAGCGAGCAGTTACATTCAATAATTTGGTGAAATAACTCTACTCAAAAGTCGCTCACCTTTCAAAAAGTTATATTGCGGATGCTTCCCTAAATTCGGCTTACGAACGGTATGCAAGAGGGTTGTAGCAAGGAGATTGACTGTGCATGTGAGCGATATCATGTTGTTTTAAAAGCTCTGCCAAGTAAGTGGCCCAGTCAAATCGGCAACCTCATCAATGGCACCATCAAGACCATAGAGGCCATGATAGACAATTAAAACCAATGGTTTTTGATGCCTCAACGACCTTGCTCCTAACTATCTTTGCGATCTTTTCGCCAAAAGAGCTGATTGTACCGAATGCAGCCTACGAAATTCAAATACTAACTTAAGGCTGCCTTTGACAGGTTTGCTAACGGACAAAAATGCTTTTCGTACAGAGATGCAAAAAGCTGGAATAGTCTTCAAACTGTAGCCTGTTAGCCAGAATCTAAATGCGCCCTGATTACTCTTTGTTCCGCCTTGCATAGAAATTTAATCTCTGGCCTAAGGGTCTAATCATGCAATTGATTATGCTATCTCCCTTGCTGCTCTAAACTAGTTCGCTCTTTGTTTTTATGATAATATTTTGAGCTGCGAGATAATTATGCGCATACATTTTCCACAAAACTTGGAAAACAGCCCTCTTGAAATAGAGGCTTTGAACAAGCTTTATGGCGGTATTGAACAGACCACTATTTCCTTTGAAATTGGGTCTGGTTAACAGGCTATCAAACTGAGGTTAAACAGGCATCTTAGGTTAATGCCTTCAAGAGCCANTTTGTTTTTATGATAATATTTTGAGCTGCGAGATAATTATGCGCATACATTTTCCACAAAACTTGGAAAACAGCCCTCTTGAAATAGAGGCTTTGAACAAGCTTTATGGCGGTATTGAACAGACCACTATTTCCTTTGAAATTGGGTCTGGTTAACAGGCTATCAAACTGAGGTTAAACAGGCATCTTAGGTTAATGCCTTCAAGAGCCATATTTTGCTTAGACTGGTGCGTAGATACTATATTTTAGATACCTTGTAAATTGATTTTAACACTGTATTCCAATAGTTTGCTTAGACTTTGTACGTATTATAGTTAGGTTTTTTTTTTCTTTTTATTATATTACTATTATTTTATTGTATCGTAGATGGAAGGCCCCTTGAAAATCAACACTTGCTGAAGGGTTACCCTCCCTAAATACATAAAATCAAGTCAGATCAAGTCAAATCAAATCAAACCAAGTCAAATTAAATCAAATCAAACCAAGTCAAATCAAATCAAACCAAGTCAAATCAAATCAAATCAAATCAAACCAAGTCAAATCAAACCAAGTCAAATCAAATCAAATCAAATCAAACCAAGTCAAATCAAACCAAGTCAAATCAAATCAAATCAAATCAAATCAAATCAAATCAAATCAGATCAGATCAAATCAAATCAAATCAAAGACCATCAACTTAGCTTTGCCGTTTTAAACTATCACACTTTTAGCTTCTAGCTCGAATAGATACATTTCTGTCTTGAGGCACCATATTCCAAGCAACTATATTTGTGCAGGAGCAAAATTATTCTTTTCCTTGTGTTAAACCTTTGTTTTCTTTTTTAAGGTTATTCAAGAAGCAGCACCAACCAAATATGGAGTAAATGTGCATTGGCACAGTAATATCAAAGATGTACCAGAGGGTATGTTAGTTATTGTTGTGATTTAGGCCAAGTTTAAACATCATATTTTTGCCGTGTCGAATTGAACTTTATTAAAAATGGCAGAAGTTAACGTGCTTAAAAATATGATTTAAACATCCTCTTTTTGCCGTGTCGGATTGAAACCAAAATTGTTAAAATGGCCATTTTTTCAAAGTGCGCAAGCTCAGTGGCTGATCACACATGGAAACTGATGACCATGGCCTAGATTTGATTAGCTAAACGCGGCGGAAATACGATGTTTGAATCAAGCCGTGTTTCTGCCGCTTATCACGACAGAGCTAGTGAGTTCCTGCCGTTTTAACAATTTAAACATCATTTTCATTTCGAATTTAATTGAAACATAGGGCTCAAATCTTTAAAAAGGTCGGTGTAAAATTCCATTGCAGTTTTCTTTGAAATAAATGGCTTGGAAGGAACTTAGGGTTTTTGATGTAAATCTACCATGGCAATTTATTGAAATCTTCCTTAGTTCAAGATGGCAGCATTTATTAAATTTGAGGCTATGATGTCATCAAATTTCTAAATCCTAAACTATAAAAGCTACAGATTTCTGCTTGCCACCATGTTCTAGGCCTTCATAAACTATGGTTTTCTATTAGGTTATATAATATTTCTTCTCTTAGTTTAGGATTTACGATGATTTAAATTTTTTCAAAATTTTCCATGAATTTTTTCAAAAATAGTTAAATTGCTGCCATTTTGAAAAAAAATCAAGATATTAAAACATTTCCACGTCAGATTTACAGCAAAGTAACATACGTTCCTTTCAAGCCATAAAATGCCATATAATTTTACACCGACCTGTTTAAAGATTTAAAAGATTTGAGCCCTATGCTTTTAACTGATTCTTGGAAATTTTTGCAACATCTATTGAATTCGACACGGCAAAATACGATGTTTAAACGAGACCTTACTTGTGAATACACGAAGATCAACCAGAACATGAAATCATAAATGATGATAACATACGACCCATTTGCATGGTTTTCATAGGGAAAGGCGAAGAGATCTCTTGATTGCTATCTTGTTGGGGATACGAACAGGCTTAGTTGTGAGCTTCAAGGAATCCCCCAAAAAGGGCTTCAGATTGCATACGCTGTAACGATTTATTTCATTTATGTAATATGCAAATTAATCTGGCCGTTGAGAACAAAGGAAGAAACAAAAGCAGCGATGCGCATGACAACGTGAGCCCCAACGTCGATTCGCTCACAACAAAGCTGACACACAATGTATCAAAACAATAGGGTCAGCACTTCATCTCCCCAACAAAGCGAAGACTATCGTTTGTATTGGAACGAGAGGTCCATGTTCGATCTTGATCCATGATTTACTTGCGATTGAAATATAACTTCAATACAACAGACCTTTTAGTTATTTTACAAACGAGTCTGGATCGAGAGTTATTTTATACATTTTCATGTGCGAGGTTCGATCGAGTGGCGTTAAAGGTGATCTGAAGCGAATTTTTTTATTGATGCAAATGAATATAACTGTTGAATGATAAAGAATGCCGTTTAAAATTTTTTGATACCTTGTTTCATTTTCGAGTTATCTTCTATTTTGTATGATTGACTGATGACGTCATTTTGTTTGCAAAAAGATAAAGAAAGTATACAAGGTTGACTATTTTTCCAAAGGGAAATTGACTCTAATAACTTTTCTTCAGTTGAAATGCTTTTCTAAACATCATATCAATACACGAGACAATTTCTGTTGCATTTATTCAGCTTACCTCAAATGTCTCCTGCAACTGTAATCTTTCAAAGTTCAGATACACCTATATTTCCATATATTACCGTAGTGATTTGCAAACAAAATGACGTCATCAGCTTGCACTTAGAATCCGTGGATAACTTGAAAACGAAATGAGATATCAAAGAAATATGAACAGGATTCTTTATCATTCGACAGTGCTGTTCATTTGCGTCAATGAAAATTTCACTTCAGGCCACCTATCACTATTGTGCACATTCGGAAATTCTACAAAATGTAGCAAAATATCATTCGATTCTGATTCTCTTCAGAATAGCTAAAAGGTCTGCTGCCTGTTTCAGACAGAGGTGGAAAAAATATTTCTGCGAAGGAACGTTAAACCAGAATTCTTCCTTCCATTGTTTTATCAATTTTCTGTAGTCACAGATTTCAGTGTAGTCGATAATCCACTAGGAACTAAAAGTACTGTTAAAGCTTCTTGGATCACAAAACTGTTAATGAATCCAAACATTGATTTTCTTCTGTTCTTGCCTTTCTTTAGTCCTTCCTGTCTCTTTATGTTTTCAATTTTTGCTTTCTCTGTCATCCTATCTTCCTTCCATCCTTCTTTCTTCCTTGTCTCCTTTTTCTCTCCATCTTTTTTCTTTCCATCCTATTTACAACCTCTCCTTTCATTTCTTCAATCCTCCCTTCATCGTTTCCTTTCTTTTCCTTCCTTCTATTCTGTTTTCTCTCTCTCTCCTTCCCTTTTCTTCCTTCCTTTTTTTTTTTTTTTTTTTTTTTTTTTTTCTACTGTTCTTGCCTTTCTTTAGTCCTTCCTGTCTCTTTATGTTTTCAATTTTTGCTTTCTCTGTCATCCTATCTTCCTTCCATCCTTCTTTCTTCCTTGTCTCCTTTTTCTCTCCATCTTTTTTCTTTCCATCCTATTTACAACCTCTCCTTTCATTTCTTCAATCCTCCCTTCATCGTTTCCTTTCTTTTCCTTCCTTCTATTCTGTTTTCTCTCTCTCTCCTTCCCTTTTCTTCCTTCCAGATAAACCAGCTTCCTGCGAAGCTGCTTCGCGGCTTCACGCACTTTTTCCACCTCTGGTTTCAGAAATAGAATAACAATGTCAATGGTAAATCAATGATGTACCAGAATCGAAGTGGAATTCTCGTTCCTATACAAACCCCTCAGCAGCATTTTCCTAATTTCTGGGTTTAAAAGATGAATGCTTTTACCAAACAAAATATTCACATATAAGCTAGCCTTTGAATGATAGATTAACATGTTGAATATCGGCCACGTACTTTTTTCCACAGTCCACCAAACGTTGAACTTTTTTACTCAATCGGTAGAATTCAGTAGACACATCAATTTCAGTAGACACGTCGAGCATAGGGCTCAAATCTTTCAACTCTTTAAAAAGGTTGGTGTACAATGATATGACATTTTTCTTTGAATTGAATGGCTTGAAGGGAACTTGTGGTACTTTGCTTTAAATCTGCCATGGAAATCTTTTGATATCTTGATTTTTTTCAAACTGGCGGCAATTTAATTATTTTTCTAAAAATTCATGGAAAATTTTGAAAAAAATTTAAAACATCGTAAATCCTAAACCAATAGAGGGAAAATGATATAACCTTCAAGAAAACCATACTTTATGAAGGTCTACAATATGGTCGCAAGCGGAAATATGTAGCTTTTTGGTTTAGGATTTAGAAATTTGATGAAATTATAGCCTCAAATTTAATAGATTCCATCATTATGAAACTAATCAAGATATCAATAAATTTCCACCGCAGATTTACAGCAAAAACCCTAAGCTCCTTCCAAGCAATTTATTTCAAAGAAAACTGTAATAGAATGTTACACCGACCTTTTTAAAGTTTTGAGCCCTATCGATTCTTTCTCTTTTTAATTTCAGGATATACACTATATCTTGCGCACGAATTCTTTGACGCATTACCAGTGAATCTTTTCCGGGTATGTACCAGAATTTACCTTTGATCCTTCGAGCATAAATCATTTGAAATTTTGGCCACATTTATTTGTGAAATCTCAGCATTGTTAATTTTTCCTGAAATGTTATTGTATCTTTTTATAATACAATAATTCTATAATATTCAGGTAAATATAGTGATATTTTCATTTCAAACGATTTTAGAAAACTGAAAAGGGATGGAGAGAAGTTCTGGTGGACATTGATCGGTGAGTGCCAAATTCAAAACTTCTAGTATTCTCATATACTATCATTATGCTGTTGTAACTCACGATCCGGCAAGCAATGAATGGACGCTATGCGTCCTATTTCTATTGAGAACCCTGGTCTATAAATATCCCTGGTCTTTGGGGGCGAGATTCATAAATCTTTTAAGAACTACGCTGATAAAGATTCTGTAAACGATCATTATATACCTACCCTTAAATCAGGCCAAAAAAGATCGAAAAAATGACACCTCGTCTCTACTATATTTGCTTGGACTCAGTAAAAGGTAGGAAGATGAGTTTTTAATGTTGATAACTCTTTTTTTGGAACACCAGCCAAGCTTCTAGTTCACCCTTAGGAACTTAGGACGTCTTTAAAGGGTACCGTAATCACTATGTATCCCTCCGTGAAGTTTAAATTTAAATGAAATTTATTTTCGTAGTCAGAATGAAATTTATTTTATATTCATAGATCTCGAATGAACAGAACATCTTTCTTTTCTTAGAACTGCATTACGATTTGTACTTGCCCCCGGTAGCAGTCCCCTGTCTGATTTGTTTATACCAAAAGATACAACAATGCAGGAGTATGAAGTGTGTCCAGAAGCAGGGGTGATCATTGAGAACATGAGGAATACCATAGAAAAGAATGGAGGAAGTGGTCTTATCGTTGATTATGGAAAAGATGGGCCTAGTGGCAATTCTTTACGGGTTCGTATAGTATATCCTAGTAGCTCCTATAACTGTCACATAACAGCCCTGAAGAAGTCCTGCGTGGCAAGACGAAATATTGGTAAAAAATAAATCCATACATTTGCTGTTTTTTTTTTGCATTGCGGTGTTTCTGCCTTCAAATTTATTCGGATGGTATATTGATATGTGTTTGCTATGGGATGATTTCATCTATCAAAACGGAGACTTGGCGTAAAAAAAATGTTTTTTCATGTCAGCTTCATCATTAACTATGAAATAACTCCTAAGACGAAAGAAATGAAATATTTACTACCGGGTGTCTCAAAAAAAAGTACCCCCTTTTGACTCAACAAGGCAGCAAAACGATAATGTTTCGGGACTTTTTGAATTCATGGCTACATTTTTTAGTTTTCAACTTAAATGCACATACCTTGCATTTGGAAATCCGCCACCAAACACCGGAGATATGAGTTCACAAGGTCAAAATTTGGAGTGCACCTGAAACCAGAGGTTTTGAGAAATGGCCTAGCCATAGTTTGACAACAAACAGGCATTTTGCAAACGAATTTTCGACTTTGACCTTTACTTTTTATTTTTGAAAAGATTTATACATTGAATTACTTCAATTGTGCTTGCAGTGACTTTTCTTTTGAGGAAACGGTCCTTGCATTATTGTATTCGATCCCAAGTGTTTTATATTAAAGAAGAGGAAAAAGAGCACATGCACGCTTATTTTGGAGATGTGGCACGATTTTATGGCTCTTACCACATTTTTACTAAATTTGTTTAATGAGCGCCATGTCCATGTATCTTTTATTCTTTTAAAAAGGAAAACACGGAAACACAAAGTCTACAGGTACTTTGGAAACAGTCCACGATACAAATCATGACTAGGCCCTTTTTCAAAACCTCTGGTTTTGGGTGCACTGTAAATTTTGACTTTGCGAGCCTGTATCTCCGGTGTTTGGTGGACGATTTCTAAATGCAAGGTACGTGCATCTAAGTTGAACATTGATAAATTTAGCTGTGAAGTCGGGGAGCAATAATATTTTATTGCTTGGTTCCTATTTCCAGTCAAAAGGGGGTACTTTTTTCTGAGACACCCGGTATATCGTCAAAAAGGTTTTGTGACGTTTACCGGATGAGCCAGAACAAATTTCCAACTTCCGACAGGCCAAAAGGAATCATATACTGGATCAATTTAAATATATTTGATTTACTTTTTTGTTGATATCCTATATCATTCTTAGTTATTTTTTGTCGATTTTTTCGGAGCTTACTTGTTGATAAATTTACGGTTTCTTGAAACTTTTTCGTCTGCAGACTGCCCAAAAAAATAGAAAGAAAACAGCGATCAATTTTCTATAGACTGAACTTGGCAGAATGAAGGGAGTGCTCCAAAATCGACAAAAATTAAGCAAGAATAATATCGGATATTGACAAAAGATTAAATCAAAAATATTTGAAGTTGGTCCAATGTATGATTTATCCTGGTTTGTCTGAAGTGGGAGATTTTTTCTGGCTCACCCGGTAGAAGGCTATGACTCGATTCTCCATTATATCATTAAAATTTCCTGTGCATAGTAATGGCAATGATTTATGCAATGATTCCATGGTGAATTTGCACAAAATATTTGTGTTTGTATTTCGTGTGTAACCAACGTAAGTTTAAAATGCTCTTAATTGATTGTATTCTCTTGACTAACTACTTCAGTCCCAGTTGCCGCTCCGTTCATTGAATTGGATGAAGGTACTTCGCTTCAAGTGGTTATAGTAATAGCGATTATCAGTTTATCAAGGAGCACAATTGCGACATGTAATCAGTCTAGTGTTCTCTGTTGCAGAGCTTCAAAAACCATAAGCTTGTAGATGACATCTTGCAATACCCTGGAGATGCAGACATTACTGCTAATGTTGATTTCGCGTACCTCAAACGGACGATGAAAGACAAAGGTAAATTGATAATTTTAATTAAAGGGTCTGTTAGATCCAGCATGCCTTGCACGTGCGGTCTTTTTGATTGGCCTTTGCTGTTGCCATCTTCATGGCCCGCGAAAATGGCGATAACAAAGGCCCACCAAAAGACGGCACGTGCAAGGCATGCTGGATGAAACAGACCCTTTAAAATGTGAGCAACATACAATTTCATGAAATGGCCTTTGATATTTATGTAACAATCTTCAAGCAAAGAAACAATAGTCAATATTAATGTTTGTTTTAACTCTGCACTCAAAGAAGTTTCAGTTCAATTCATTTTTTCGTAGTGAGAACTTATGGTCCATTAACTCAATCGAGTTTCCTGAAAGCAATGGGAATCGAAACAAGACACCAGGTCAGTAAAATTGTGCCTTATTTATACTTTACTCTTATAAAGCAATGCTTTCGCTTCATCATTTCACCTGGTCTACTGCACACGGAGGCAAGGAATGTGCAACTCCAGGGTGTCCCAAAAAAGTACTCCCATTTGGTAATTCACCAAAATTTGATTACACAGCCGATCTGCGATTTTCTTTTTTTGTCAAGTAGATCAAGGACCAAATTATTATTCAATGTATAGTTATTTTTGTAATTGGTTTCAAAATTAGCGAATTTAGCTCTTTTAGGGCTACCTGGTTTTTGAACCATGCTGCAAAAAAGCATTGATGATTGCCAGATCAATTTCTTTGTGCATGTAAAGCTTCTAGTTTGGTCATAGATTTTAGAAAGAAATGCGCACTATCATTGGAGACTTCAATAATGATAAAAAATCTGAAAATGACCCTTACGCAAAATTGAGTATTTTGCTTCAAAACTATAACTCAGAATAAGGGTTTTCAACCTATAATATTTCTACCTTGCTGTATCAAAGGCAAACATTTTATCATCAATGAATATTTTTGGGTCTTTGATAAAACAACTCAAAACAGTCTTTTTATCAAAGGTTTGATAATCAATTTTTAATGATTTTTGAAACACGAGCACCTTTTTATGGGACACCCGGTATTTTATGAAAGAATCTTGCAGGAAATGTCAGCTTTTCGGTAGCGAAATGAGATACGGGTTCTTTGACAAGTGATGCAAAATACACGCCACTACTGGCCTGGTGCACCTGGCCTCAGGATACAAAATAACGTAGTGTTGGTGCTACCAGGAAGGTAGCTGATTTGGGATCTCTTGTTCGGTACTTTTATTTTAAACGAAGGTTAGCCTGCTGCGTGACCTTGCTACCAGGAAGAAAAATGTAGTGAGCCCTGGTCCTCTATTGCACAACGTAGGCATCCCATTTCTCTCACCCAGAACCTTAATATCTTTTGACAACCGTAGTCTGTGACGACATCCCAAAGGGTTCTTCAGTTCTTCAACGGAGCACTTCTTGCTGCTTTGTAATTCTTTCAGAGAGCATAGACGCAGTCTTCTCGTTGGTGTCAATGATTTACTTGAAGCATACGGATACTCCGAGGCTCCAGACAACAATAGTTTGCAGCTTCTTCTATATGGAAATAAAAATTTGCCCTTGGAAGCCAATAGATTAATCTTGAATGCAACAATGAACTATATTTTCGAAACAGGACGCTTTGATTGAAGATCACTCATATCCCTACGTAGAACACCCAAGCCCCTTCTGTCTGTATGTGTTTGTTTTTTAGCAGTTCTCTGCGTTTGTAATCATGTAATGTCTTAAGGCAGCTTGCAATCAAAACTTGGATTTGCAAATTCACCATGTTTGGCTCTAACTTTCAAACCTACACTTGCAATTACCGTACTTGATTGCAAGCTTGCTTTGCTTGTACCTTAGTTTTTCGTTTGTATTATTAAAATTCCCTTTATTTGTAGTAGCAGTTACGTGTAGTTTATGTAGGTCCCCTTTAAGGTTACGTGTAGTATTAGCAATTATTTTTCTCTCTAGTAGTTACGTGCAGTGGTATGTTCGTATTTCCTGTTTTATGTTGCCATGAGGTAGCCGTAGTTTTCGCTCCAATTGGTATTGTATTAGTAGTAGGGTATTGTATTTTATAAGAAACGTTGAAAGTAATATGTATTGTCAGTTATTAAATGATGTATAAAAAAAAGAGTTCTTCTTGGTATTCCGTTTTTAATTTGAAATATAGATATCTATTTTTCGTTTATGACTTGTTCCTTCATTTCAGGTTTTATCTCGAAATGCAACCGGAGAACAAAAGAAACATTTGGACAGTGCTTATGATTACCTTCTTAGTGAGGACAAAATGGGTGAAAAATTCAAAGTTTTAGCATTCAATCAAACTGGCTCAGTCAGGCCAGCCGCATTTTAGAATTCAACAGTCACTGTGTGTACAGGTACCTACTTTATGCATGAAGTCGCGTTTGTCAATGATTCCCGAATCTCAATTTCAATTTGATAAAACAAAAGAAAAACCTCAACGTCTTTCGCAGTCATCTTTGACTTCCATTGCGAATAATTATCTTAGAAATGTAGCATTTATATTTGACTTGCATGACAAAAGAAATCAACATTCATTTGTTAATTTCACGCATAACGTGTTATCAAGATTTGCACAAAGACACTCAGAAATGGTCTGTTAGAATTCTGAAGATTTGGTCAAGTTTTCTTGGCCTTTTTCGAATATTTTGAGGTGTGACTTGGGAATGCCTTCATCGATTTGAACATTTTTCAACCCTGCTAGAAAGTAAATTAAGGCCTGCAGATTCGCAGAAATTTCACATTAATTATTTTGTTTGAGAGAAATCTCATGTAAGGAACTTTCAATCAGAATTGAAAATACCAAGAACGATGATATTTGAGAGTAGTGTAATTCAGAAATATTTGTAATTTACAATATTAGTGTTTTTATACCTCTGAGTGAGTAGTGTTCTATAGTGGAGAAACGTATTTTAGTTTGTCTTTTGAGTGTAGATAAAAATACATGTGAAGATACATAAGAATCTAACCTACATTGCCAGCGTATCACAATGAATTTTTCTCCAATTTTTATCTTCATTGTAAACAAGAAAGTTGACATTCTGCCCTTAGAAAGCCATCACTAGCCGGGGTCTTTTGTGGGCACGTTATATTTTCAATCGGTCTGAAAACCAAATTTAGCAGAAACAAAAACTATGGATGCTCTTTGAAGTAGTTGAAGTGATAGAATAATTCAACCAAAGAAGAATTTTCCTACCGGGTTCGCCAAAATAAACTACGCACGTTTGGCAGGCCACGATTAATCGTACACCCGACCGATTTTGAGGATTTATGACTTAATCTTTAGCAGAAAGCCTGAATTAGATACTGGGATTTTTTGCAAATTTTTCATGTTCAGGTTTTAGAGCTAAAAGCGAGTTTCCTAAAATGTTAGTTTTTGAAAACACTGAAAACGATAAAAAAACATCGATCAAGTTTTCTGAATAATCGACATGAATGGACAAATAGAGAACTTGTTCGTGGTGATTTGCGATTTAGAAATCGACCAATTGTAATCTGCTAGAGAGTTCGTGCGAAACCTCCAAATCACCCTGAAATCGTTTTTTCTTTGTCCATTCATGTCGAATCTTTGAAAATTTGATCGACGTTTTTTGATCGTTTTCAATGCTTTCGAAAACGAAAATTTGAGGAAACTCGCTTCCAGCTCTAAAATCTGAAAAAGGAAAAATTCGCAAAAAGTCCTAGAATCTAATTCAGGCTTTCTGCTAAAGATTAAGTCATAAATCTTCAAAATCGGTCCAGTGTACGATTTATTGTGGCCTGCCAAACGTGCATAGTTTATTTTGGCGCACCCGGTATTAGTCCAACTTCTGCAGTATGGATCCATAGTCCATTTGTGGATCGATTTAGCATGCCCGCAAAGGACCCTGGATGACAAGACAATGATTTTTTAACTGCAGGATGGGTTACGCGATGATGTGTGCTTAAGATTTTGTAAAAACTGTCTCTCTTTCCTGGCACGGAGTTCGCGTGTCCATTGTTTATGTTATTTTGCCATTTCGTTATTTTGAATCATCTAGGCGTGATGCTTGACATTGGAACAATATCCTGTGGCCTTTGCCTTCTTTTTCGATCGAGCTAGCCTTTGAAAAAGTACACTAAAGGGTTGAAGAACGAGTTGGAAAACAAAGCAAATCTGGAAATATATGTTATCGCTTCAGCATCCCGACGTATTAGGTATTCGATTGCAAAAGGGTATGAGCAAAGCATATATGTGATTGCTACAAGGCAACATGTATAGAATATATGTCTTTCTTTTCTGTACTGTTGGCTGAAGAATAACCTAACTGTAGCTTGTTTTGCAGGTCCAGCTGTGCTATTTGTTGACATTCTGCCACTGATGCAAGACCTTCTCGCTATATAGAGATACACTATGACCATCCCCACACCAAAAAACAATATAACAATCGCTGTAGGGTAAATGAGAAACTCTTCAGACAGATTCCCTTTGGACAATTCGTAGGCAAGAACTGATAACAACCCGAAGTTCAAAACCCAAATAGTAACAATAACTGAGCTCATTCGAGAGCTGGTTGCATAAACATGATGTTTCAAGGGATATTTGACCACAAGGAACCGGTCAACGGTTAAAACAAACAAGTTGCATGTCGAGCAAGATGATGATAGGACCAGTATTACTGAGAAGAAACCTTCATTTAGCCATTTCAGTTCAAAGAAATTGATAGAATCAAACACTTTGAATATTGTTGTCGCCACTGCGACCAACAAATCTGAAACTGCCAGACTCAACAATATCTTTTCGTATGGCTTAAATCCAACACTTCTTCGTACTAGGAATATGATTTCCAAACAATTCAAAATCGTTGTTAATGATCCAAATACGACATATGTTATTTCGAGTATTTGTCGCTCCTTATCTGGCGACATTTCTGCTTTCGTGATTCAGAATCGGGCACTGAGTTATTGTGTTAATTTTTGTGTCTCCTCGTAGCAGTTCATAACAGATGGTTCTCCAATTGACCCTACTTTGCTTTATACTAAAAGGACTTCTTGTGATAATTGTCTTATAGGTGTGAATGTGTCATGCATTTTCTCTCTCTGTCGATAAGTGATAAAAAATCGGCTGCAGGAATGATTCCCACAACTTTGTGAAAAGAACTCTGTTGAAGTTTTCTTGAAAGAACGTTGTTATCACTTCTTTTAGAACTATCCTCTTGTCTTGAAAAGTTCGAGCGAGCATGTTTGTTTTGGGCTAATAACAGGCACTTTCCTATATCAAAAGCTGTGTTCCAACATTCAAGATCAGTATAATTTCCTATTCATTTCCTGTACATATCCAAGTACCGATTAAATTCTCCCTCCAGGACTCTCCTCATTGCATATCTCCAATGAAAATTTCATTCATTGATCGTCGTCTTTGCGTAGTCTCTCGCAACTTAGTTCTTGGATATTATATTGATTGAAAATCTTGGTCTTGGCTATTATTTTGATTAAAACACACTTTCTTGGAAGTTTCTACTCTATGTTTCCACGTATCGTAATCGCCCGCAAAAAATTTTATGAATAGAACAAGCATTTTGTTTTGGCAGCTTGCTAAAGAACTATTCAATTCGTAAATTTCCATAAATCCTACCGGGTAGCTCTTTGAAATCAAAGGTTATTGACACATGCTTTGTATCACAGTTTAGTTGAAAGGCTTAGCTATCTTTTGAGATGCCGCGTGGTCAGCAGTGATTTCCTTCCGAAAACCAATGCTTACCAAACTCTTTTAAGAAATGATTGTCAAATGCTTGTTTTGTAAGCTTCGTTTGTGCTTCATCTTCTTCGATTTGCGCCTCTATTGTAATTCTTGTCATCTTTGGCAAGAAGAACACATGGAATTCTACTGGAAGATTCTTACTCAAAGATACCTGATTCTTAGGTACATTTGCCTTCGTATTTAAGGCATGTTACACGTTTTTTTTATAAGAAACCGGTTTATAAGAAACTAGTACTAAGATGACTAAAAATTTAAGAAACTCTAGTACTACGCTCAAGAACAGTTAAGAAACTCTAAAAATTATATTTCTGTATGTCTCTCTTATTCTAGGTCTCTCTAACAAAGGTACATTCATTTTTTTTTAACTTTTAACTGCGAAAATTGGTAAATGTTTGCCTGAATGTGCATGGCTTATTCGAGGTGACAATGTCAATGCAAAATGGCAGCCCTTTGTCGATAAGAAGGCTCAACTTCGAACAATATCACAATTTTAGGCCCAAAAAATTTGAAACTAATTAAGAAAATTTACTACTAAAACATCGACATTTTCATGCGAAATTAAGAAACTTTTAGTACTAAGTCTTGATGCAAGTTTCTAATAAAAAAACGTGTATCTTTATTTGATCTAATCAAATCTAATCGATTCATTTGTTGACTTTATTGAATGTAGTAGTCATCAACAAATTTTTACCACCAAAACTGCCTTCCTTGAATTTCGCAGTTTCTTTGACCGCTCAGGGCTTATTTTAAACATTCCTTTGATTGATAAAGTCAACTTTTAATTGAATGCCTTAATCTACAAAATTTAAACCTCGAACTACCTTCTTTGACATTTCACAGTTTATTTTGCTGCCCAACTCTTTCTCGCTATGATCTGTTAAATTATTGATACAAAACGAATACAACTATGGGTAGTTAAATTTCTGCTGGCAATCGAGTGCATGCATGTTCATATCAATAATTGACATTTTGCTGTGCAAACATAGGCCTCTCAATCAACATATAAGATGTTGATCAATTATTTGCACTTGCCACAACTTATAGTAGGGGAGACCGGGGACAATTGTAACACGGGGCAATTGTAACACTGACTCTCACGCCTTGCAGATAAGTGCAACAAATCTGATTTTTGCACAGAAAATGCTCCTTCTAACCCTCTACATGCGATTTGAGATTTAGGGATATTCAGCCAAATTTGCAGATTTTCGGGGGAAAAACATTTTTGAGTACGAAAGTAAATACGTGCTTTCACTGTAAATTTGTGTCTGAAAGATTTTCCTCTTGAATAAAACATTTCATCTTCACATCACAGACATGGCATCTATTTAGGATCAAAACTACGTTAAAACTTTTAAGCTTCGGAAAACAACGATAGCTGACCAGTTCAGGGGAAATTGTAACACGTTGTTACAATTGCCCCGGTGTAAGCTGTCCGATGCTTTGGTTTTGATTCATTTTCTAATCTTGTTGAACAATGTGCATCTATGCAGTATTAAAGAGTTCAGAACTGAAATTCGTAAAAAAAGATAATCTTTTTCTCAATCGATTCAATTTTTTTCAACTGATGCACCAAAATTGACACAAATTAGAAGTCACGTGAGATAACGCAAAATTACTCATGCAAACCACTTCAATTTCTTTATTCGCGGGAATTTTCACATGACACCTTACTTGAGACAGACCATGATACGTTAGTTTTTACTGTAGATCATCAGAATTGTATATATTTGAATGAATGAAAATTTCCTAAAGCGCGAGGGTTCATAATTTCCCAGTTAGTCATTCAGATGGGTT
>REGL01001109.1:73578-91912 GCA_004194395.1 Aurelia aurita complex sp. Pacific | reverse complement strand
ACTCACCCATGTCTTTTATTTCATTCGTTCATCGGTTTTGGTGCCGCAACTTTATGTATTATTGTTTCAAACAACCACAAAAGAAATTCTCTCAACCAGAAATTCAAAACAAACAAAGCGACAAAAGTTTCTCTGAAAACCAGGTAGCTAGCTCGCCTGCTGCGCATTCCAGAACTTGTACTCAAGATCAAACATGAGCAAAGGTCGAAAGAGGAAGGATATATCTACACATCTACCTCAGGCATATTATTTCTTTGGTTCAGAAGCCGATTGGTAGGCGATTAAATTCTCTTATTTTTTGAGTGGAATGAAAACACTTTCTGCTCGGCTGCTGAACCAAAGAAATAAAATGCCCGCGGTAAATGTGTAGATATATCCTTCTTCTTTCGATATATGCTCATGTTTGCTCTTGAAAACATATTCTGAAATGCACAATGTGCGCGCTAGCAACTTGGGTTCAGAGAAACTTTTGCGACTTCGATTGTTTCGAATTCATGGCTGAGAGAATTTCCTTTGTCTGCAGTCGCTAATCGCTTTGAATTCAGGTGTCAACAAAAGCATCTCTTGCTATTGTGTTACAAAATCTGTCCTTGTTTTAACATGGTAAGTCTATCATAGTGGTAGATCTTCCAGTTCTCAAAGAGATTTTAGCATCGTTTTTTCATTTTCAGGTCAAGATTGTCCAAACATTGTGCAAATTAGTCACCACACAACGGGAAATGGATGACACCATGAATAGATGTTCCACAAAATGTGCTACCATACTATATTTGTTGTTGCTTTATAACACATTGGGCAGTGCCGCATGCCCAAAAGAATGTGAGTGTGATGGCAACTCAGTTAAATGCACTGGCAAAGGTTTAAAAGCGATCCCAAAGGGAATACCATTATCAACAAGGGAACTAGATATGTCCTACAACCCATTGCTGAAATTCCCTAGCAATGCATTCCTAAAGTACAAACAGCTATATAAGCTTTCTTTGAAGAGCTGTGCAAGAAAAGGAGCTGTTTTACTACCGCAATCCCTAACCTTTATCGGACTCTCGATGAACTCCTTGTCAACAGACGATGTAAAGACAAGTTTTAAGAACGCACCGAGATTCTTACGCGAGATAGATATCAGTGATAATGGATTAAACCTTGAACTGGTCCTGGATTTCATCCCTTCGTGGATCCAGAAACTCAATGTTGGCATGAATTCTCTAAAAGTACTTAAAAAAGACCAGCTTGCTCGATTTGTTAAAATGAAACACCTGAGAATGTATGGGTGCAAAATTGCACGGATAGAACCCGGAGCATTCAACGAATTGCCCTTTCTCTCCGTGCTTGTCCTTAATAGCAACAGATTACGCAGCTTGTCAGCTGGACTGTTCCGGCATAGTAAAAACATCAAGGTCCTCTTTCTGGATCGCAACAATTTAACATCGGTGCCCGATCTCCACGGAATCGGCAAAATGAAAAGACTTGTGCTTTCAAAGAACAACATAAAACATTTTAATGCAATGAAGTTAGGCGTAAATATCATCAGTCAGCTAGAGATTTCGTATTGCCAAGTGGAGACGTTTTCTTTGAAAGGAATACGACTAACTGAGCTGGATCTCGCTCACAACAAAATCGTAAGACTCGAAGCTGTTTTGTTTCGCGGTATAAAAAGGATAAGAAACCTTTCCCTGCAAAGCAATAACATCAACTATATTTCTCCTGAAGCCTTCAAGGGTATTGAAATAATAGCTGAACTATATCTACAGAGGAATAAAATCAGTTTCCTTCCAAGAGATGTTTTCAAAGGGATGAGGATTGAGAAGCTGATATTGTATGCGAATAGACTATCAAACATAAGTGGAGTATTAGATGCAATGAAATCTCCCCCAGATCTTCTGCTGCTATTTTACAATCATGAATTAAAGAACTTTCGAGCTTCAGATTATGCTGTTATGAAGAATGGATCGTCGCTCTATGTTACTTGTAAGAATTTCAAGACACTCGTAGAAACTGAAAAATTGAAAACCAATGTAAGATGCAGCCCATCAAAATACTGGGAAATACGAACTCCCTCTAAATCTTTCAATCGAGATGGTTTTACTTGCACGTATAAGTACTCGAGCCATGTCTATGTATGTCAACCATGCCAGGTTGGATATCATGCTGACAATCGCATATGCGAGGCTCATAATGAGTGGAAAAGTTGTGGAGGAAAATGCTTGCAGTGTCAACCTGGTTCCTTCTACCAAGATGAAATGGCAGCATTGTCTTGTAAGAATTGTCAAAAAGGTCAGTTTGTCCCCCCAGAGCTCAGTCCAGGAAAGAGTCCACTTGATTGTTTAACATGCCCAAGTGGAACAGACACCAATAGTTCTGCCAACTATAGGGCTTGTAAATGTCTCAATGGTTTTGCTAGGACATACCGCTTCGGAGAGTGCAAAAGGTGCACAGAAAAGGGCTTTGAATGCAACAAAGACTATCCACGACTAAAGAGAAGATATTGGATGACATGGAACATATCCTCAAACGGCTCTCTTTCTAAACAGACCTTCAAAGCCTTCATACTGAACATGGAAACACAAAATGAAAATTATGATAGAAACACAATGAAATATACCGATCATCTGCCAGTTCCACATAAATGCCCTATTCACGAATCATGTCTTGGTGGTGTTGATGCAAACTGTGCTAAAGGATACACTGGTGTTCTTTGTGCCGTCTGCGATCAAAAATACAGTCGTCAATTCGACAGATGCATTAAGTGCCCTGAACCATTTGTCGCAGTTCTGCAATTTGTTGGCTACATTGCCTTGTTTTTCTTTGTCTGTCTTTTGATAACATGGGCCGATAAAGTGTCTCTTAATAAAGAAGGGAGCAGCGACAATCTTGGACAGATTGAGATGGAGTCTCGGACACTTGCTGATGTCATCCTGTCAAATCTAAAGATCGTCTTGGGATTTTATCAAGTATTAAGTGGTGTCATCCATGCATTTTCATACATTCGTTGGCCTGAAAATCTTAAAAGAGCAGTTGGAGCATTTGAATATCTTGAATTTGCAGTTCTACGGATTCCATCACTACGTTGTATCAAGCCTGAGTGGGAAATGAATTCGATTAGAGATTTCTGGTTCGTTTTGATCGCTACAATAAGCTTTCCTGCTTTTGTTCTTCTCTACTTTTTTGTAAAAAAAGCAATTCTTTATTGCAAGACAGGCACCAGAGATACATGCAAAGAGAGACCAAATGATTGTGCACGAAATTGTTTCAGAGCAGTTGCATTGTTTCTTTTCACCACATACCCAATTACATCGAGGAGAATCGTGCAGATATTGCCAATTAGCTGTCACAGTTTTTGTGTCAACAGTCAAAACAATCGTTGCCTTCAACAATGGTCATATCTACGTTCAGATTACAGTGTCGAATGTCTTTCAATGTCACATGGGAATAAAGTTACGTTAATCATCGCATATGTATCCTTGTTGATACCGCTTGGCCTGCCATTTTGCCTGTTGTTTTTATTATGGCGCTATTCCCCAAAGACTAAAGAAGATACGGCACCTGTTCAAGAAATGCAGCTACCGGGGAATGGTTTGATGAAGGATGAAGATATCGTTGACGTGGAGTATATCAATGCTAGTCTTCTTGATTCTACAAAACATAATAGGTCTGTTGCGACGGAGGCCCTCAAATTTGTTTACGAAAACTACACCCAATCAAGCTGGTATTGGGAGACAATAGAAATGATAAGAAAACTCATCATGACCGTTGGTATCGCCTTATTTCTGCAGCACACCAAGATTGGCCTCGGTGGTATCATCACTATAGCCATGACGTTTACTATACTGCAAGCATTGAAGAACCCAATCAAAGACAAGTTTGAAAATTTCCTTCAACTGCTGTCCGTGTCAATAATTCCGATAAATCTTTCGATCGGGGCAGTTTTGCAGGCAAATGAAATCGCAGATGCTGACTTGATCGAGAAAGGCAAAGATACATTGGCGCTTGGATTGCTACTTGTATTCATAAACTCTTTGCTTATTGTCCTGGTTTTTGGCAGATTCATACGTGCCATTGTGAAGAAGATTTGCCACTGCGATTGACATGAGAAGAGAGGCAATTATTGTCAATCATGTTTGATGGGTCGCTGCTGTTGTCGCTTGCAGTAACTGTGACAGCTCAGGCTCAGTAAAGACAGGAAAATTTACCAGATAAATTTCCAGAAACTTGCATTCCGACTGTACCGAAGTTAACATAATGGATATATTTATGTATAATATTTTTTCAAGTGAATTACAAGCTAAGTTGGGTACTCGTTTTCAATTTGATTCACAAGGTGAAAATACTAAAAATTTAATGGTACTGCTCAATGGTACTGTTCAGGTGCAAAAAAACGTATTAAAAAATGACTGTATCCTTCAGCTCAGAAAAACATTAAATTGTATTTAGGTCAACGACCAAATTATATTTTCGGCTACATCAGATTTTCGTATTTTGCATTGATATAGCAAGCCTGGCTGGTTGGTTGGTTATTACGCTTTCCGCGGAAATGCAAAGATGAATATGAATTTGATTTAAATGAATACTTTCTAACTTTCTCCTCCTATATTTGAGCTTGTAATTTGGTCNACTTGTATTCATAAACTCTTTGCTTATTGTCCTGGTTTTTGGCAGATTCATACGTGCCATTGTGAAGAAGATTTGCCACTGCGATTGACATGAGAAGAGAGGCAATTATTGTCAATCATGTTTGATGGGTCGCTGCTGTTGTCGCTTGCAGTAACTGTGACAGCTCAGGCTCAGTAAAGACAGGAAAATTTACCAGATAAATTTCCAGAAACTTGCATTCCGACTGTACCGAAGTTAACATAATGGATATATTTATGTATAATATTTTTTCAAGTGAATTACAAGCTAAGTTGGGTACTCGTTTTCAATTTGATTCACAAGGTGAAAATACTAAAATTTAATGGTACTGCTCAATGGTACTGTTCAGGTGCACAAACGTATTAAAAAATGACTGTATCCTTCAGCTCAGAAAAACATTAAATTGTATTTAAGTCAACGACCAAATTATATTTTCGGCTACATCAGATTTTCGTATTTTGCATTGATGTAGCAAGCCTGGCTGGTTGGTTATTACGCTTTCCGCGGAAATGCAAAGATGAATATGAGTTTGATTTAAATGAATACTTTCTAACTTTCTCCTCCTATATTTGAGCTTGTAATTTGGTCGTGGATACCGGAAAGGAATGCACGTTTTCATGGAAGATTTTGATTTAGGTCTTATGCGAGAATGACAGTGTCACTTAGAAAGTTAAGTTCTTTAATGTGTCAGGGCGTACATTTTTGCCTTCTCGCCCCCATCCCCCTAGTAAGCCACCAATTATTTAGTTAATTATTATAAGTAAAGTCTGTCTCAAATTATATATGAGGTGAGATTTGTGATAGCGCAAAATTGTCCATAACGGCGGCAGGTATTTTGTCTGTTGTTATTCGCGGACAATTTTTCACCTGATGTCTAATTTGAGACAGAACGTAGTTTTTTTCCATGTATTGTTGTCTTGCTTTTCCTTGAATATTCATATGTATGTTGTCTTAGTTGTTCGTGTTGCCACAGAATTGTCATGGTATTTTGCATCTAGTGGCATCGTCCTTGTAGTGTAGTTAAGTATAAGTATAGTTTGTGGGGTGAGTGGCCGAGCGGCTTGATCAGTTGCCGTCAGGAGACTGAAGTTAAGCTCGGTCGAGTGAGGTCAAACTCCGGATGGGCGACCTCGGAGGCCTGACTTCGCAACTCACCTCGCCGTCCTTCGGAAGGGACGTTAAAATAGGGGTCCCGTGCCTGGATGCGGCATGCACAGTGGGCTTAAATTAGCTTTAAGTAGCTAGATATACTTCCTGCCCACTCAAAATAAATTACTGAAAAAAAAAAGTATTTTGCAAGTAGGGTAACTAGTAAATTTGTATTGTACATTTTTAATGGAATGCAAAGAAACTTTTTTGCCTTTAAAGCAAAACGTTGCCATTGCTAAAAGTAATTTGGTGGTTGATAAGGTACCTTGCTCCCTTAGTCTAAGTTCGACTTTCACAAGTAGATATCGAAACAAAGAATTCTTGAAATCTATCATAGTTCAGAATGTACAGTCTTTCCAAAGTTCCTTTTTACTCATCCCGTTTTAGATAGTTGTGGCATTATCTAGATACAATTCGGCTATTTCGTTGCTAATAAACTTTAATGGCATTGACATATCTTATCATAAGGCATGCGTTGTCATAAGTTATCATAAGTTGGATCGTCCCTTCTTTTGTCACGCAAACTTTCAGACTCCTATCAAAGTATTCAAAGTTTTCAGTTATAAGGTTGAGGTGGATCTTGTCAAAAGGTCCAAATCAGCATTAGCCAACAGTTTGTCTCTGTAAACTCTGTTGCGTTCGTGGTTCCAAAGACGAATTAAGTCCATTGGGGATTTCAACGACTCTGCAGTCGAAGTTTTCAAACTCTGTATAAAGGGCTTGGGCCTAGCAAATGACTAAAAGCCCGTGAAAATACTTCGTTAACGCCATTTTCTCACTGGAAAACAAGCTTCGTAGTTCATTTTGCATACAAAGTAAGATTTAAGAACTTTTTCGAGCAATACCTGCAATGGATTCGATTGTAAGTATTTTAGGGATTCGCGTTGCGTTTTTCCTGGATGAAAAATTCTCTTTCGTTCTGGAGCCAAAAAGCGTCCAACCAAAATAACGAAGACATAGCTGAAACATCAGCCTCATCATTGCATTGCAAAAAGACAAAGAAACTTCCAAAATTCAGCAAAACATAACATTTCTTTTCCACAAGTTGAAATTGCGAGATCAATTAAACGCCAACTTATTGCCCCTGTTTTGCCGTAAGTATGTTTACGACAGTATACGCAAGTAAGTGTATTTTCATTGCAAGCACTTGTCATTGCGGCTCGTTAGTACTTGTATCACGTTGACTCTAACGGGGCAAAGCGCATTAATTTGCTTATGACGATCGAGGTGAACCCGTTTCGACAACTCGATAATTAGAATTCCTTGCTAGAGATAAGCGACCCCACACTACAAAAGTTTTAACAGAGTTTACTCTTGTTTGTAGGTGTAATGTTCTAAACTTTTATACAGACGATAAATGTTGATCAAAGGTGTGATAAAACAAGGGCAATGCTACTCTGCAAGTAGCATGATATAACTGAGGATTTCGTAAATTCGTTTGTTTGGCAAGCGTTGATTTTGTGTACTTTAATAAAAGACACGTTAATTAAAAAGACGCTGATTTTGATTCTACAATATTTAATGTCGCATTCTCTGGTTTCTTAGTGTTTTCGTGACATTACAGGACCCTGGAGGTCTTCAACGAAGCCCAAACATAGAATATAATTTTAATTCCCATACTTCGAATCACATTGAAAGGAAACAGCCTTGCCTCTTCACATTGAACTGTTCCCTTCATTTCAAATTCTTCAAGCATTTTCACCTCGCATTTGTGTTACCTCGAATCATGTTTAAATTTGATAAACGTCATCTCTTGGCAGAGTCAGTTTCAACAACAATTTCCTATGGCGGCAACTTCTCAGGTTCCCAGCATAGTTCGTTAATTCAGTCTTTTGTTGGCGTGGTGAAGGTTTACCAAACACAACTGTGCGCTATCTGAGAAACATTCAGTGTATTTTTACACATCTAGTAAATAGTTTCAGATCCTATTCTTAAGACGTCTCTTCGTCTATTCCATGGACAGGATTTCCATTCCCACTTCATGAAGAAAAACCAAGTTCTGTCCCAAGTTTAAGCTTGCTCTTTCCTGGCTCTGCCAGGCCCTCTTCCTAAATTTCATAGCAACACTCTGACCATTCCAGTTAGACCATTTTTGCGCAAGATTTCTTAACAAAGTACACAAAAAGCGTATGAAAACGGGGTGCGTGTAGGTTTTCTTCAAGTTCATAACTTAAACTTACCTGAACTCCAAAAGCATTATGCGACGGACTTGAAATCTAGAATATAAATTGCGAAAAGTAATATCTTAAATTTTTTTGATCATAGGGTTTGTTTGTCATCTTATTTTACATCGATATTTTTAATCTAGCTTACCATATAAGTATGCTAATCTGAATCGATGAAAGGGGAGCGTTTATGCACTTTGTTGATCAAGCACATGGTTTTTTATGAGTTCCAAGGTCAAATATTGAAAAAAACACTATCAGAATTATAGATATTGATCATTTCGCTACAAAATGGAGAAATGGACTGGAAAGGATGCATTCTGGGGACAATATTTGCTGTTTTTTGTGTCATATTTAAGATATCACCTTGAATAGTTGTTTTTCTTTCCGTGTTTTGGAGTTTCAGTGGCGGATTTAGGGGGCAAGTGAGGGCAATCCCCCCCCCCCATTCACAATGAAAACTCAGCTTGGAGCCCCTTTTTTGGCGAGAAAAGCGCCCCTCATCCTCACTCTAACACACGATATTTTAACTGTTTCGATTTGAATATGGGGGAAACATATAAATCAAGACGTTATTTGGTAGTAAATCAAAGAATTTTCTTTGAAAAGCGTCCAGAAGTTTTCGCGCGCCTTCGGTGCGCTCACCTTTCCTGATATCTTTGGCGCCTTCTTTGCAAGTTCCCCCCCCCTTCAACTTCGTGCTGGATCCGCCCTTGTCGAGTTTACATTGGTCCATACTCGAAAGCGCAGAAAAGACAACGCAGAAATTTTTTGTCTTAAAAGTCATTTGCCTAGTTCATCCATTATTCAGAAAAACAGAAGATTGTTTACTTTGTAATCACTTTTTATCCGGTTTTGGATGAAAATTATATTTTCCGTGTTTTATGCGTTTTTGACCTGGCCAGGTCAAGACCTCTTAAAAAGGATTTCAATGCAAAATCAAATCCTCATCTTAATTGTATGCAAAAGTTCTCTCGAATCCCTTTCAGACTACTAAGGAATCCTAGTTTTCATTTCAGCAAATCATCATGTTTCGAAGTCCTATTTCCTCATGACCCTCAAATTGTGCCCACTGTGTCCCTGGATATCAAGTCAACAATATTGTTAAATATACTATTAAATGACGGACATGTTCAAATCCATTTAAAAATTTACCTGACTAAAATTTGCCACTCTTTTTTGAGATAATAAGCGATTTTCTCAATAAAGCCCCTTAAAAAACCTTCAAAACAGACCAATCATGACCAAATTTCCGCCTTTGAGCAATGCCTTTTACATGCTTTAGTATTGTGTTATCGCTTTGGGTAGCCTGCGTGCAGTCTTTCTTTTGTGTAAAATTGAAAGAACAAGGAAATAGAAAGACTGTGCATTTGTAAGTGATTGTTCGCATTTTGATTAATAAATCCATTGTAATATGAACCAATTACAACCTAGTTTGAAATTTTCCAAACCGCAACACAATCAGCTTTCAAAACATCTTTGTTTTCTTTTTGTTAAAAAATGAAAAGTTTGAAGGAACGGATTACGTGTATAGATTTTCATTTTGCAGAGTCAGCCATGCAAGAAATCTCTTGTTGATGCGCAGTTTTTCTATTTTCTGCTCATTTCAATTCTATTAAAGAGAGACTGCATGCTGGCTACCCTTTGGAAGGATGCAAGTGTCATTTCTGGGAGCATAACAGCAATATTCCAGGCGATTTCATCTTCCCAAGAAGATAACACGTGCTGAAATGTATTGAAGTCATTGCTGTAATTAAGAAATCTTAGGAAAATTCGGTTGTGATTTCCTGGTAGAAAAAGCATGGGGTAAAGCACGGGAACCACACCATGCTTTTGCCCCCCAAAACGTCTGAGCAGAAAGCACACAAAGCACACTGAGCAGAGAGCAGAAAGCATGGCAATGCAAATTACAGAGCATAGCATGGAAAGCATGGAGCCTGCAAGTTTTACAGCTAGACCTGTTTGGCAGGTTTTTCAGGGGTTTTCTCAAAAAAATCCCTTATAATCTCAGAACGCAGCGGCCAATTTTAGTCAGGTAAATTTTAAAATGGATTTGAACATGTCCACCATTAAATAAAATATTTGCCAATATTATCGTCTTGATATCTACAGAGCATTGGCCTTTAAAATGGGAATTGTTTTTTCAATCACCCAGTATCTTAATTTCTGACTCCTCAATCTGATGCCTTGATCAATTTTGTCAAATGATCAATTAAAATTGACATTAATATTTGAAAAAATACCTGCTTGGCAAGAGCTCCTTGAAATAGATCTTCTCTATCAACTGTTAGAGGGCAAAAAAAGTTTAATTAACATCTAAATGCTCATCTGTGTGTCAAAAGGCTTCTGCATAAAAATGCCCAACACCGTATCACAATACTGCAGCATGAGAAATCTATTTCTATAAATTTTTCCATTGAGGCATTTTGTACCCTTCTGGCTTTTTTAAAATCACACTCAATATTGCCTTAAAATTTCTGTGTTATAACCTCTACATGGAATATCCATCCTTACTGATAAAACCAAAGTCTTCTAATATTATTTTGAACAACTATTATCATATTTATAAATATTAAAACTCACCTTTGCATCAAATGGGAGTTTCTCAACTTGACTGTGAGGTGCCCAGTATCGAAATGCATACTGTGAAATAATTACCAAATATAAAAGTGAAAAAGGGTTGGTTATAGCAATGACTTGCAAAGATTAACACTAAGGAGCTGTAAAATGTGAGAAGACAGTTGAGGCTTTAGAGATAGGGCATTTGAGGAGAGCCATAGCTCTCGCTCCCTTCCAGGCTCCCCTCATATGCTGGAGGTGCCCAGTATCGAAATGCATACTGTGAAATAATTACCAAATATAAAAGTGAAAAAGGGTTGGTTATAGCAATGACTTGCAAAGATTACACTAAGGAGCTGTAAAAATGTGAGAAGACAGTT
Source organism: Aurelia aurita complex sp. Pacific (assembly GCA_004194395.1). NCBI lineage: Eukaryota > Metazoa > Cnidaria > Scyphozoa > Semaeostomeae > Ulmaridae > Aurelia > Aurelia aurita complex sp. Pacific. Next base: position 81,033 of record REGL01001109.1, on the reverse strand, counting down.
GAGGCTTTAGGGACAGGGCATTTGAAGACCTTCCAGGCTCCCCTCATATGCTGGAGGCAAGCTGTAAATGGCTCTACTCAGCTGTTAAAAAAATTAAAGGCTCTCCTTCAAATCAATTTTTCCAAGGTCTGCTATTCAATTTATATAGTAATAGCTCACCTGCACACTACCAGGAAAGCTCTTTGCTGCTCCCCTGCTAAAAACCTTATGGCCAAACCTGCACATGGTCCCTAATGGCATGTGGAACCACTTTAACACTTTCCCTCTTTGAATGATTGCTAAATGATCTCTTCTTCTAACAATGAGATGTTGGTGTGCATAAAAAATAATATGCTTGGCAGAGCATTCCTTCTAGCAAACATTATTCATTGAAAAGATCTCTCAAAACATCTCGCAGTAGGGTCACTTTCATGCAAATGAATGAAAATGCAATGAAAAAAATTATTACCTCTGTTAGAACATCAGCTTCAATTTCTTGCACAGTTGGCGCAAACTGGTGTCTTGCCTTTGCAGCCATATCCTGTAAACAACACTACATTTTAAAGATAAAATTTAAAAAGTTAGTACACTGGACAGAGCCCTTCAGTTAGTGCACCAAAACTTTGGAATTCTCTTCCATCAANATAAAAAATAATATGCGTGGCAGAGCATTCCTTCTAGCAAACATTATTCATTGAAAAGATCTCTCAAAACATCTCGCAGTAGGGTCACTTTCATGCAAATGAATGAAAATGCAATGAAAAAAATTATTACCTCTGTTAGAACATCAGCTTCAATTTCTTGCACAGTTGGCGCAAACTGGTGTCTTGCCTTTGCAGCCATATCCTGTAAACAACACTACATTTTAAAGATAAAATTTAAAAAGTTAGTACACTGGACAGAGCCCTTCAGTTAGTGCACCAAAACTTTGGAATTCTCTTCCATCAAGAGTTGGGACTTTGGAAACTGTTGATTTTAGAAAGCATCTAAAACACCTTATTTCACCTTGCTTTTAATACTTTATAAAATATCTTTATATAAATTTAATGAACTATGTAATCCTATGCAAAGGTGCACACTGTATTGCTAGGGCTTTTCACAGTCCTTGGAACTGAAGTTGCCAAAGGTCTACAGAAGTGAGAAGTCCCTTTTATTGCAAGTTAAAGACACTCATTTTGCATACTCCAGGTTGGAAGACATGTGTGATTTCACCTATACGCGTAGCGAGTGAAATAAATTTGAAGGTGCAAGCTGCGAGTAGACTTTAAAAAGCTGCAAGAGACACAACATTAATAATAGATATTTTGTTCTCGCATGGGAGAAGCAGTTATTGTAGCTGCGAGCAACGAGTTTGACAGAGTTTCATAGTTGCAAGTGAATGTAAGTTTTCCAACCTGGCAAATATTTAACTACCGGGACGCCAAAATAAACTATGCACGTTTGGCAGGCCACAATAAATTGTACATTTGACCGATTTTGAAGATTCATGACTTGATCTTTGCTAAAAAGCCTGAATCAGCTTCTAAGATTTTTTGCAAATTTTTGTACTTTCAGTTTTTAGAGCTAGACGCGAGTTTCTTAAAAGTTTCATATTCAAAGCACTGAAAACGATAAAAAACGTCAATCAAATTTTCTAAAGAATCAACATGAATGGAGAAAGAGAAAACTTGTTCTTGGTGATTTGGGATTTAGAAATTGATTATTTGTATCTATTAATTGTATTGATTGATTAATCGATTTCTAAATCCCACGAACAATTTTTCTCTTTGTACATTCTTGTTGATTCTTTAATAAATTTGATTGACGTTATTTATCGCTTTCAGTGTTCTGAAAACGACACTTTAAAGAAACTCGTGTCTAGCTCTTAAAACCGAAAAAATTCTGGAATCTAATTCAGGTTTTTTGCTAAAGATTAAGTCATGAATCTTCAAAATCGGTCCAATGTACGATTTATTGTGGCCTGTGAAACGTGCATAGATTATTTTGACGCACCCGGGATAGACAATAGTAAAGACCCGACCCTGTGTACAACAACACTGTTGAACAAAATAGTAATACTGCGAGGACAAGTCACAATGTTTGAGGTGGCATCAGCTTCACTCTTGCTTTTGTGAAAAACCAGGCAAAGACTCTTTTATTCAGCGACTTTTGCAGTGCGATCCAATGTGTCCAAATTTGAGGGTGTTCCAAAAGAGCGATACCCATCTATAAAATCCTTGATAGTACATCACATGTGAATTTCACCCCCAAGAATTCTATAACGATTCTTGAGAAATTTATAATTTCTGAAAAATTCTTGTTTGGAAATTTTACTGCCTTGTGATGTACTATCTCTTCATTTCGTGAAGGAACTGCGAGGACAAGTCACAATGTTTGAGGTGGTATCAGCTTCACTCTTGCTTTTGTGAAAAACCAGGCAAAGACTCTTTTATTCAGTGACTTTTGCAGTGCGATCCAATGTAACTGAAGGGAAATTCAAGGTATGTTCTGTTATAATCTGTTTTTCATGGTCATTTCTCCTGTCGCTGCTTGAGATCAAATATTGCAACACTGATCTAAATTGGATGGCCTAACGTTGAGTTTCAACCTTTGAGATGACGAGTCAACTGGAATCCTTGAAATCATGCAAACAATCTTGCCACCAGATGCCTCGAATATCATAGTATTCTCTTGGGCATAAGTCACCCTAATGGTGCATCTATGTTCTGTATGAGCTCACGGCTTGAGCCTCCTTTTCGTAAGGCAACTTGAAACCATCGTTATTTAACAATTTTCCTAGTTTCAAAAGGGTGACCTTTTGAAATTAGGCCGCTTAGACCTCTTGGCATTAAAACTGATATTATGGTAAGATGAAATCACAGTAAGGTGACTGCCTCAAAAAATTTTGGTTAATGTCGTCCAACCGAACGTCTTCTGAAACAAAAAAATCAGGTTTTTGGGTCGGGCAGCTGAAAGTTATATAGGAAAGCTGCAACAAAGATTTTCAGTTTCAGTATAAACTTAGTGATTCTTGTTAGAAAATTCAGAAAAAATAGAAATTTGATCATACTTCCGACCAACCGACCGACCCATAATATTTTGCAATCCAAATGACACTAACCAAACATTTTTGAGATGGTTGCCTAGGACAGACAGTATAGGGAAAGTAGGGCAATTTTCGCTGAGACCTGCGGTGTGCATGAAGGGTCCTCTATTGTTTATATATTGTCTGTTTTGAATACCCTATTGTTTTTCTTGGGTGTGCAAGTGCCACACTTTCCATACAGGAGACACAAGAATAGGATTCACGGAAAAGGGAGAGGAAGAGTAGATGATCATACTCATGGTAAGTTTTATTCAAAAATCTCGATTAATATTATGTGAAAACCTGCTCTCCTTACAAAAGCGTTCCAAAAGGTGATACCCCTCCCTTTAAGACTTCTTGTGAGAGATCTTTTTTGCCATGTTGCGTTGATGTACACGCTGCAACAAAAGGCCTGCAACCTTGCATTTTTACCTGTGGTTCTGATCAATAGTGTAGAAAAATCAAATAAGATTTCTCTTTTTCAAAAAAATTGTAAAACATAATCATTTCCTCTTTGTTTGAGCAAATTTATCCTGAAAAATGTTCTGCCAAGTGAAGTGCCACCAAGGCTGAAAACTTTCTGGCTGGGAACCTAAACTAAGTCCTGGTACTAGGCCAGCAGGTTCCGATACTTTGTGTAGCTCTACTCACCTCTTATATCACTTCTGCTATGCCAAGGTGCTTTAAAACTCATTCGCTAAGCAACGGTATTTCGATAAGGATGCTGTAGATCAATTTTGCGTATTCTTGCTACTGCTCCGTTTTGCCGCCATTGCAAAAGAATCGTGGTTGGAACGATTTGATGTTATCTATGTCAAAAGTCACGAAAAGCTCCGCCCGCATCTCTTTGTGATCCTCCGCAGCCGCAAAGGTATCATTCATAATCAGATTTGGTAAGACAATAGCATGAAGAGCATGAATTGGTTTTGATTGACACTACAATTCAAACCGATTAGCGATCGCAGACAAAGGGAATTCTCTCAACCAGTAATTCAAAACAAACAAAGCTGCAAACATTTCTCTGAAGCCCAGGTAGCTAGCTCGCACGTTGTGCATTCCAGAAATTGTTTCTAAGAGCAAACATGAGCATCGATCGAAAGAAGGAATATCTACACATCTGCCACGGGCATTTGATTAATTTATTCATTTGAATCAAAGGCCGATTGGGAGGCGATTCAATTCTCTTATTTTTTGGTGTAATTAAAGGCAATCTGTCACGCATCTGATTGGGTGATAATGACAATACAAAGGAATAGGAGAATTCAATGGCTGCTGATCCTAATTGACTTTCTACGGCCGTAGAAAGTGATAACGATCAGCTCTCATTTATTTTAGAAACACTGATTCACAAAGAGATCCATTGTGTTGAGCCCTGACTTTATTGCAGCCAATCAAATGCATGACAGACTGCCTTTAAAACACTTGCTGCTCAGCTTCTGAACCAAAGAAATAAAATGCCCGTGGCAAATGTGTAGATATATCCTTCTTCTTTCCATATATGCTCATATTTGCTCTTAAAAACAATTTCTGAATGCACAATGAGCACGCTGGCTACTTGGGTTTCCGAGAAACTTTTGCGGCTTTTTTGTTTTAGATTTATGGTTGAGAGAATTTCCTTTGTCTGCAGCCACTAATCGCTTTGAATTCAGGCATCTCATGCTATTGTGTTACAAATCTGTCCTTGTTGATGTGAGAGGAAACAGCGATACTTTCAAAAGAAGTCTCCTAGAATTCCATCTACAAAATAATTTTTGAAGTTGCATTCGTCCACCTACGTTCTTCAAGTTTCGTAAACAAGCATGGCAGTTGAATTTTCCTCTGAGCTCGTTTTTTCCTCTCGTTCCTATTGTCCTAGTAGACTGATTGCAAGTTCGTAGCAAAAGTATATATTGTTGTTGTTGTTGTCATTGCTGTTGTTGTTGTTGTTGCGATAACTGGGACTATTTCGTGAGTCTATTGTCCGAGAACGTTTACATACAATACCATGATGTGCAGAGGAACACGACGCGGACAAAGGAAGGACGAATAAAATTAGTGACGCTGCATGACCTTGTTTCAGAAATGGAGGTCTTCTGATGCCTGCTGAGAAGCAGAAAGGGTCAAATAGATCGATAGATCCGCAATCCGCAATCCGCTGGACTTGTCCAAGTCTCACTTTTTTTCATCAGTCGATTGCATTTTTGTGGCTCAATCGACTGATGAAAAAAAGTGAGACTTGGACAAGTCCAGCAATCCGCAAGCAACATATATTACACATACAGTATACACATATCTAACCCTGTGGCGGTGGTGGCGCCAAGGGAGGGCTAGGGGGCTACATCCCCCCGTCGGTATTTGATATTTGATATTTGATTCTTTAAGGAGGGCGAGGGGTGATTCACTCCTGAAAAGGGTGTACGAGATTTTGAGATTTTGAAAAATCCCATGATAAAATGAGAGATTTTGAGATTTTTCGTTATTTTTCATGAGATTTTAAGATTTTTAAAAATCTTTATGAGGTTTGACTTTTCATTCCGATAAAGGTAGGAACCTAAGGATTTTGGGATTTTTGGAACATTTAGCAGCTACGGCAGCAGCATACAGAGTTTGTTCGAGTTTGTTCTTGAAATAAAGGTGCATACTAGTATAGTATCGTATTTGTGATAAATTATATTGCTATGGTCAAGATGAGGCCTAACATAAAGTCTATAGAGTTGGATTAGAACATCTCCAGAGACATATCTAGACAAATGCTTCATCCGTCTCCCTCAAATCTCGGGAGAGATAGAAACACCATTGGGGCAATGTGAGGGCATGAGCGATAGGACACCAAGTGTATGAAAGTTTTATTGGTAGCGAGCCACCTTAACGTTTTACTGGTAGCGAGCCACCTTAACCAATTGTTTTTTGTGTGTTTTTACCTATTTTTACTTGGTAGTGAGCCACCTTATCGCTGTTTCGTCATTTTGAAATTTTTGGCAGTGAGCCACCTTAAGTGCAGATCCACCTTAAGTAAAAATAGGTAACAACACAAAAAAGGTGGCTCCATGGAGGTTTTACGGTTAAGGTGGATCTGCACTATATCTCCCTGCACTAGTCTATATCTCCCTGGTAAAAACACACAAAAACAATTGGTTATGGTGGCTCGCTACCAATAAAACGCTAAGGTGGCTCGCTACTATTAAATCTTTCACACACTTGGTGTCCTATTGCTCATGGTGAGGGATTCCTTTTTGTAAACAAGAAATCTACGTAGAGTCAATCTACCTCATTTCCAGTGCTCATAAAAGCAAGAAAAAAATGCAAGAATATTTCGATTGGCAATTGATTGAAATTTGATTCCTCCAAGGCTTTGAATTTTCCGAAATTGCGCAAATTCTTTCGGTTATTGCGAAAGATTTTAAGATTTCACGGATTTTGCTTCAAGATTCCAAGATTTTTTGAAAGATTTCGAGATTTTTATAAGATTTCTTAGATTTTATGACTTTTTTCTAAAGATTTTGAGATTTCAACAATTTCATAGAGATTTCAGAGATTGTTTTTGGTAATTTTTGAAAGGTGTACGAGATTTTTAGGAGTGATTCACCCCTCGAAGGAGGGTTGCCCTTCGGCCGGAGCTGTTTTACAAGGGGCCCTCCACTTAAAAACGTTATTTACAATATAAAATTACTTAGAAATAGATTAAATACAAAAACCATAGTGTTGAAAGCCTAATACAAAATTACAAGGATAAAAGAAAAGAAACGCTATTTTCTAAATAGACTGTTTAAAAATATTTAAGGAAGATGTCTGTTTGGTATCGGCAGGAAGGTCATTCCATATTTTTGCTCCTCGATAAGAAAAACATTTTTTGCCAATTACTTGTCTTTTTCTTGGGTAGTCTTAAATCTGTCTCTGTATTTCGCAGGACATACGAAGAGCACCTTGAGTTTCGGGTGAAGAGGTCACACAGGTATGGCAGAGCCAGTTCATGCAGGGACTTCAAGACCATTGTTTTAGATTCACCAGCTATAAGTTCTTCAATGGTCTTCTCACCCAGCCTGTCAATAAGTGGTCTGCTTGGGGTGTCAAAACTGCTAGCTATTGCTTATAATTCTAGCAGCTCGGTTTTGAAGTTTTTGCAACCGAGTCAGTCCGGGACAACCCTAGCCTGCCTGCAGACTCTACTGATTTATTTTCGAAGTGGTTTCTCCTACTGGAGGGGAAACCTCTCCAAAAAGAAATCAGTGGAGTCTGCACGCAGGCTAGAACAACCCCAAACAGAGCAACAATATCGAAAGTGTGGCTCGACAATACCTGTGTAAAGACAGGGCCACCGACAATGAGTGGGCCAGGGGGGACAGGTAAAGACAGGGCCCCCCTCTGAAACGCAGCTCGTCATGTTGCGTTGTGGTAATTTCTTGTATCAAGTTGGACCCCCCCCCCCCCCCCCC
>REGL01001109.1:30183-53277 GCA_004194395.1 Aurelia aurita complex sp. Pacific | reverse complement strand
GTGAGCTTGAACGTATTATAACAAACTTTTCCTCTAATTTTGCACAACTTGAATAGCCCCAATTTCACCTAAATTGTGCAATACCTGGCTTAATGAACGGACAAGAATCGAAGATACTGATTCTTGCCTGAGGCCATAGCGAAGGGTTTGCTAATTTAGGAAACTTAAGTCCGTCTCACATTAGATGTCAGGCGAGAACAGCCGCGAATAAAAACATTCAAAGAGATTTGCAGGAATTATTTGCGTTATCGCATATCTCAATATCTAGTGTGATACGGACATTAGAGACATACAGAAAGTCCCTGCATACAAGGAACTGAAAATTCTAAATCATGCATTTTAGTTTCTTATATATTCGAAGATGTTTTTACAAAAGGCTGGCAGATTTCTTATATATCAAGTAAGAAACTTGCCTTTGATGTGCCATGCTTTTCTCTTTCAAATAGGCTAGTAGTTTTCAAATTCTTGGGTCACGTTGAATACTTGCAACGGTCTAAAGTATTAAAGGTCTAAATATGTAAATATTGTTACATCAATATCAAGTAGTTCAATATTGAAGATGAAAGAATGGAAAACTGTGGAACAAAAATAAGAAATGAGTGAAGATAGATTGAGGTAATGCGAAAGCACTTCAAGGCTGGCTTACAAACCCCCAAAAGCTTGATTAACATTAGAGTACAACAAGTTAGAAGTGCGATAAACGCATTTTCTAAACTCGTATTAATTGCATTTTTAGTGATTTATCGTATCTAAAGGAAATCAGAAACTTTTTGATCCCTTCTAAATGTGTCAGGACATGAAAACCAACGATAAGATCTCAAATTGAGGAAAACAAATTTCAGCGCTTTTTTCCCTTCATTGCTAAATGCGTTTATTCTTATGAACCAAGTTTAAACTTTAAACTGTCAAACTTTTTGTCTCATGTTATTACAATAAACTGCAAATTGTATGATTGCTTGGAAAGAAGCTAAATCATCAAGATAGGTAGCTGAAATGACATGCTGAAGGAATTCATTTTCAAATCGTTTAAAGCATCTTCTTAAATGACAGCATCTGCCATGAAGTTTTCTCTTTGAATCGAGTGATGTTGGAAAATAACTTTCATTAATGCTATAGATCAGCTTATTGGGTGGTTTTGTTTCTTATTCTCTCAGAAATTCATATAACTCGCAAGAGAATCAAACTGTCTGAAAGTTTGTTTATGAAAGATAATGTGTTTCTGTTTGGAGATCTAGCTACCAACTTGTTGTGACTGAAAGTGCTAGCCTAGGAAGCACAACCAAGGCCTAATTGCTTGCCTCAGTCTGCAAAGTTCCTTGAGAAGTCTGTTAGTGGCACTGCAATCTTTACGAACGACTGTTGCAACAGTTCAAAATGGATGAAAATGCTGTTTACCTGTTTCGTTTCAAAAATGCTGTTTTGTTCTAAATCCTTAGAGTAGAATCCGTTATTCATGGCAAATATGATATTCGCTAGAGCTACATTTATCCTTGTGTATGAATAGTTCCATATCACTAGTTACCTACAGATAAATCAAACTTCACGAAAGCTATCAATACATCCTTATATGCCATTTAACTGCGTAGTTCTATTTACAAGATTATATGTTTATCGTGCAATGTATTCAAAGTCTTAAATCATTATGATAAAAATCGATTTGTACCTTTCTGACCAAAGCAGTAACAATTCGGGTCCATATAATGACACGAAGCATGGTTGTTGTAGTAGCTTTGGCGGTAGTCCTGAGACTGATTTACAGATGACTGACTGCTGTATGCCGTATGAGGTTGGGTGTAGTAGGCCTGAGGAGGGCTCCACGCTGGGGCATTTGAAGGGCTGAGTTGCCAAGCTGCTGGTTGATGTTGTAGGTATTCTTGCTCTCTGAAATACGGCACTGGGTATGGCATACTTGAATCCAACCACGGCAGATTGCGTGCACGTTTCCTTATCGACCTTCGCTTGCGATAGTCACCTCGAGAAAAGCTCTCAAAATACGTCGGATGAACTGCCCAGTTGCAACTTCTTCCATTCTCTGGCCTATGAAGTTTTATGAAGCAGTCGTTGAGTGATAAAGTATGGCGAACGCAATTGCGCCAACCCGTTCCTCGACGCTCCAGTGCTGGAAATGTTTTGCTCATGTATTCGTAAATGTCACTAAGTGTTGAGCGGTGGCCTTCCTTGCTGAGGATGGCTTGTGCTATCATTGCTGTGTATGAAGGCAAGCTGCCGTTTTGTTGTTGATTTGAACTGCTACCACCACTCGTGTTTTCCTCGGTGCTCGGCTTGTCGTTGGTTGGTGGTAGACTGGAAACGGTCTTCGCTCTTTCATCTTTCTTGATTGCGGGCCTTTCTTCTCTTTGCTCTCGAGGACTGTAAGAGGCGACGACTACCCTTTCCTCTTCGAACGTTTCCTGCACTGGTCTGCTGAGACTTTCGAATGGAGGAATTTCTCTCTGAACTCTGTTTGTCGAAGGTGCAAGAAGGGCTGAAGTGTAGTAATTCGTCGACGACATATTTGGACGCTTTTCTCCAAGTTTATTCGACTCTGACTTGATCTTCCAAACAAACTTTACTGACTTCTAACTTGGTTTGGCTTGTTTGCTGATTAGTTTGTTAAAAGTTTAACGCCAATGGAAACAACGTTAGACGACAGTACGACTCGCTGAGCGGAGCAGTAAGCTTTTGACGACTTTGGCTAAATTATTTGTTACGTTTGTCAAGTGCGTTGCTCTCAAATGCGACTGATGGCTGTAAACGTTGAAAACAAATACATAAAACCATAATGTAGTGCCTTTAAAGGTCGTGTGAGAGCGCAATGCAAAATTATAATTAACCCAGTGGATCAGCCAATCAACGCATTTGTTTACGATATACATGTGATCCACCTAGCGATGGGTGAAGGTTTTTTAGGTGCGCACTCTAAAATGTTTGACTGTTTACCGCATGCTACAATGTCCTAATGTCCAACTTACCGGTATCGAGTTTTGAATACGACCACCGCGCGCGGCCTGTCATATGCCTTCAAACAGGAGACGCAATCTTTAATTAGATGATTTTCCAACATTCTTCTCTCTTATCTCATTTGCTCATAAAATCAAATATCTAATCATAAAATTGTGTTTTAAATACACCAATTTTCGACCTTCCTCGTGTAGGTTTACATGTTGTTTTAATTTTAGCGAGCGAAGAGAAATTCTCTTCAGACAGAGCTCGTTCAACGAAAGGCAATGCCACAATAAACAATATAATTTGATATCGAGTTTTCGATTGGTTGATTACAATTACACGGGGAAAGCGTCTCTCGTTTACACGCACTTGGACTTAGCTTTTGGATCTGAGTGGTAAATTCTCCTAGATTTCTAGCAAACATTTGTCGCTTCCGAGGAATAACAAGTGCCATGAAGAATTGCCTTAAGTCATAACATTGAAATGTTTCCAATATTTCACAGTCGTTATGATACAATATCTTCCAGCAAGTCAAAGCAAGGGGGTCTAAAAATCCTAATTTTGCTTTCAAGTAATTACAAATTTTCAAGAGAGGATAACATTGAAAATGTTTCCAGTGATTTATGGTCGTTAGAAACTATAGTCGTTAGATACTGTCTTCTAGCAAGCCATAGAAATAAAGTGTTTGGCCTAAGAGCTCTCATGGCTAGAATAGGGTCTAGAAATGCTAAATTTGGGTGAAATTTGTTTTCCAATGGTTGAAAAAATATCTTTCAGATATGTTTTTAACTTCTCCAATTTCTTGTCATCAGCTTGTATGTGCAGTGGAATTTTCATAAACACAGTTAGTGCGAAATGTGTCTCCTTTAAAGTTTTCTTAAAATCGCCAAAATAAATAAAAATGTATCTAAAACAATGAAGTCACAACAGTTATTGTAAAGTGTTCTTTCAGTTATTTTTCAGAAGACATCCTCAACAAAAAAGGAAAAATAGGCTAATCACACATCAGGCGAAAAATCAATTGGGTCCAGGAGCGGATCAGCAGCAGCCGTAAAGTACATTACCGGGTGAGTCAGGAAAAAATGCACCTATTAAAAAATCCCGTGCAGAATTACCTATGCAATCAATTGGTAACATTTTTATTTCATCATCTTACTGAGGCTTTAATTTAATGTTCAAGATTTTGTTCATAATTCTATGTACATTTTTTCCTTCTGAAATTATGAATCAACCCAAAGTCCTATTTCTTGATATGCCGAAAGACAATTAAAAACGACTTTTTCAAGTCAAATAGATTTAGACCTTTTGAAGCACAGCATTGATGGGGAAGCATGATAACATTTCAAGAGTTTCCGGAGCATAAGAAAGACATGCCTAGCCTAAGACCCCGTTTACACGAGAGAAAACTGGATCGATCCAGAACAGGATCCAGGGGCGGACTGGCACTTTTTTTCTGGGGTGGCGTTATGGCTCAGCAAGGGCCCGTAGGGCGCGGCCAGTTCTTAATTGGGTGCGGTCACTTGAAAAACCAAATTTCGCGTACTATTATAAAGGTGATGTGAATTTTTGCATTACTCAATCCGTTCGTTAGCGAGGAATCATTGCAAAGTTAAGCTTACTAAAGGCTGGAATCAGTTGCAACGAATTTGACAGTTGACGAGATATATCGTTTTAAATCTGTATGATGATGAGTAAAGTATCTATATTTCTACGTTTCTAGATTCTAATTCTAAATAACTTTTGCGCAAAAACCAAATCGAATACGCAACCGCTTGTCATGACGTTCAAGTGGTGGGGCCCTACTTGGGATCGAGCCCTGAAGGTGAAGGTGAAGTTGCGTTTTTCACCGTCAAGCGCTGGGATCGCAGAAATAGCGCAGACCTAATCGAGTCCGCGACCCCTGTCATGACGCTCAAATGGTGGGGTCCTACAGGGTATCCAACCGACTCCACCTGACTGTTTTGGCTGCAAAGTCAGAGGATTACACCAATGTGCCACAACACCTTACACGGCGTGGCCAGGGTAAATCAAATGGGGGGGTACAAGAATGAGGGAGTCTGGGGGCGAAGCCCCAGGAAAATCTTTAAGGTCACGCCCTTTACTTTGCCTTAGAATGCATCTCCCAATATCATGCTTGCCTTTAGCGACAAGGAAACCTTGATCGTTTTGTAACAGTTATCCTATGAATCAGAGCACAAGGAAATTTTTCGAAGAAACATCCCTTACTTTGGCTTAAAATGCATCTCCCAATATTATGCTGGCCCTTAGCGACAAGAAAACCTTGATCGCTTTGTGACAGTTATCCTATGAATCAGAGCACGAGGAAAATTTGTAAAGAAACATCTTTTACTTTGGCTTAGAATGCATCCCCCGATATCATGCTTGCCAGTGCTAAAAAGGAAGATTTGACATTTCTCGGAAAAGTCTTACCCAAGCTATACCCAGCCATTTTCTCTTCCCCCCATACCCCCGTGGCCACGCCACTGTCCGCCTGAATGTTCTGGATGCAAAGTCAGAGGATAACACCACTACGCCACAACACCTTCTGCCAGTTTGGGAAAATGGAAGGCCCATGGTTGACTCCTCTACAAATTGTATAGCAAGGTCTCTATCTAATACGTCTAGAATGTTGAAACAGAGAGGTCCATCTAAGGCTGAGTAACTATGAATGTCAACTGCACTGGAAGGACCTTTTGGCGCTCGACAATAAAGGGTAAAACTGCAAAATAATTTGAACGAAAAGGGCCCAAACTAATGGGCCAAAAATTGGGATTTTTTCTTCACTACTAGGCCAGGAAGAGGGCCTACTGGGCCAATGGCCCGCTAGTTATAATATTAAAAGATGCCCTGACTGAACGTGAAGAGGTGTTCATTTGGTTGGTGCCCAGAGACATTAGACGTGATAGCCATTGTTGCGAATCAGCTTGCGAAGCTTACGTGTTTGGTTATAGATTGATGCTAAAATTCAAAAATTTCCCTTTATGAAGGGCCCGCTTTTCAAAATTATAAGGGGGCCCGGGTGGCGATCGCCACCTAGCCACCCGGGCCAGTCCGCCCCTGACAGGATCGATCCCAAACTGGTACGGATCGGCCTTGCGTTTACACGGGATCGCTCGGGACCGATCCGCTATCCGTGCTAGTTTGGGATCGATTGCCAGAGCGATCCAGGTTGGGATCGATCCCGTTAGAGCCTCGTGTAAACGGCTGGATCGATCCCAAACTGGCACGGATGCAAAACGAGGCAGGCTGAAAAAGGAAATCAAGGCACCTTTCGATCGCCTTGACAACAAATGGCGCGAAGTCTTTGCGCATGCCCAAGTCTTTATAAGGAGTCTAGGAATCAGTGACAAGGTGCCTGGATCGATCCAGTGTAAACGCAACATAATTTGGGATCGATCCCGTGTAAACACCTGCAAAGTTTTGGGATCGATCCCGAGCTGGATCGATCCCATTCTGGATCGATCCAGTTTTCTCTCGCGTAAACGGGGTCTAAGAAAAACATTATTCTACCATTAAGTTGTTGAAACAGCGGGAATGGCTCAGTGGTAGCAGGCTTGACTACAAATCTGAAGGTTGGTGGTTCGAGTTTCCGCCCTGCCGAACCTGCTACAAAGTGTGTGGAGAGTCGCCAACTCTCTGTAATTCTAGGCTAAAGGAATCACGAGGTGTGGTCACATAGAGAGGAAGGACCAGGACGCTGCTTCAATAAGCTCAGCTTCTTAGCGTCCTTAAAATTACCTTCGGATGCAAGGTAGAAATGTATATAAAAAAAAGACATTGATGAAATTGAGCCGATGGTTTCCATACAGTAATAAGCGGTGGTGACAGTGCCGACACATTTCAGTACACCGCGACTCTACTATGGCTGTGACCATTGCTCAACTGTGGTAAAGGCGCCACAAAAAGTGCCTCCATTTGTCTCAGCCTCGTCACAACCATCTCATTGTTGTAAAACGGCTTCAATTTCGCTCATGTTTGATTGGCTAGTTACATTCATGTGTTTTGTAAGAACAATGCATGACCACAAATAAGTCCCTGACGGCTGTGACGTATGTTTCCATTAAAACTTTCTCGTGGCAGAAGCGTCATAATTGTTCGGGATACTGCGAACTCCCCCATTTGCAAATCACAATGGAAAAGACGTTAACTCTGATTGGCTCGCTGATCAATGGACTTGGTGACGAGCTTTGGGGCATGCGCAAAAATTCATAATGGAAAAACGAAGGACGATGACCATCAATCGCTAATGCTTAGAATCCAAAGCCCTTAAACGGGGGTCTAGCTCTTCTGGCGAAAACCCGTTAAACTTTCGCAGATAGCATCCCAAACAAGTAAGGGCCGAGAAAGTTGAGCCACATTCAACTTCATCGTCGCCGTTACCACCCAAGGGCAACGTGGCAGCCACGGTACAGCCGCAGTAGGCAAGCAAGGAAGTGTTTCCATTAAAACTGAAAACGTCGCAACGTTGTCTCACAACTGGAACAGCCGTGTGTCAGCACTAGCACCACCAATATTGGCTATATCGAAACCAGGCATTAAAGTTTTGGATTTAAAACATTTTGATTATTTCTTCAGAAAGTTTCACTCTTTAATAGATCATCTTAAACTCAGTTCCTGAATCAAATAAACAAATGCACCATGCAGATTTTGAGATTTACCCAATTAATTTCGATATAAATCCATGGCTTCTCTTGAAAACCACCTTCTGCGTGCACAAGGCGATAGTTTGCTCCACTGTTTTGAGAGCAACTTTGCAGCTTTGTTTATTGTGAATTAAAAGAGAGAATTCCCTTTGTTTGCAATCGTTAATCACTTTGAATGGCGATGTCAATCAAAAACGTTGATGCTGTTGTGTTGCAAAATCTGTCCTCGTTGATTTGCAATTTTATCAATTTTTATTGACTAGATGGTTTTTCTATTTCTTCATCATAATCATTAGGTTTTATGTTTTTGTCCCTCTTTTCTCTCCTTCCATAAAAATTAAATCTNCGTTACCACCCAAGCAACGTGGCAGCCACGGTACAGCCGCAGTAGGCAAGCAAGGAAGTGTTTCCATTAAAACTGAAAACGTCGCAACGTTGTCTCACAACTGGAACAGCCGTGTGTCAGCACTAGCACCACCAATATTGGCTATATCGAAACCAGGCATTAAAGTTTTGGATTTAAAACATTTTGATTATTTCTTCAGAAAGTTTCACTCTTTAATAGATCATCTTAAACTCAGTTCCTGAATCAAATAAACAAATGCACCATGCAGATTTTGAGATTTATCCAATTAATTTCGATATAAATCCATGACTTCTCTTGAAAACCACCTTCTGCGTGCACAAGGCGATAGTTTGCTCCACTGTTTTGAGAGCAACTTTGCAGCTTTGTTTACTGTGAATTAAAAGAGAGAATTTCCTTTGTTTGCAATCGTTAATCACTTTGAATGGCGATGTCAATCAAAAACGCCGATGCTGTTGTGTTACAAAATCTGTCCTCCTTGATTTGCAATGTTATCAAATTTTATTGACTAGATGGTTTTTCTATTTCTTCATCATAATCATTAGGTTTTATGTTTTTGTCCCGCTTTTCTCTCCTTCCATAAAAATTCAATCTGATTACTACCGGGCGTCCCAAAATGATGTATTATCGTTTGATTGCTTATATCTCCATAACTAATGAACCGATTTTCAAAAACTTTACTTTATCCGTTTGCCGAAAGGCTAAATTGTGTTTGAGGATTTTGGCTGTGGTTTAGGCCGATTTCTTCATGTCGAAAAGAAGATCGACAAAGCTGCTCAAATTCAAGCCTTAGATAGCATGAACAAGAAACGGCCTAATTTGCCAGTCAACATTTTAGATGTGATGCAAAAGGCTGAACTTATATGTCGTTCATAGAATATATGGCGTTCAGAGAATACGAATTCAATTAATACTGAGTTCAGAGAATACGAACACGAGTTCAGCCTTTAGAGTCACATCGGAAATGTTGACTGGAAAAATAGACGGCTTTTTTCTCATGCCATCTAAGGCTTGAACGCGGGCTTGAATTTAAGCAAGTTTATCGATCTTCTTTTCGAAATGAAAACACCGTGGTAAAACCGCAACCGACATCTTAAAATACAATTTAGCATTTAGGCAATCAAATAAAACAAAGTTTTTGAAAATGGGTTCATTGGTTATGGACATGTAAGCAATCAAACAATAATATATCATTTTGGGACACCGGTATTTCTTGTGCTTTTGGAGTGTGCTTCAAAATTGGTAGCTTGTAGGGGCTCAATTTCCTGCCAGTCCAAAGCCAAATTCCTACAAATTCAAAAACTTCGCAACATGTCTAAATCAATCTGACTCTTCACACAAATGCACATGAAGAAATTTTCAGGATCGCTAATATGATCAGACTAGGCTTGCTGCTTTGCTCCTGCGGCGCCGAACTGGCCCGCCATGGGCCCACTATCCTACAGAGTAATTGCTTGGGAAAGAATTTGTTGCCCCTTGACGTTGCCTTCATCGACCAGTTTTGCCAGAATATCTTCCAGAATATCGTTTTTTAATCACTTTTTATGTTATCTTTTACTGCTTCGCTTAGACACTGCAATGGTTATGATGTTCATCGTTTGAAACCACGGACCAAGTGCAAAGACACAAGACACATTTCTACGCCTTGTTATATCTGTGCTCGATGAAGGAACGTGTCCAGATCAACAGAGAACTCTTTGGCACTTCTCATTGTCGCATAAGACATTTCTTTACATTTTAATACCTCTATTCAATTGTTTGTAAAGGTGCAGATAGACGTCAGAGAATAGAACTGCGGTTAGCAAAAGAAATAAAGCAATAGCTTTATCGCCGTGAGATTCCCTCTTTGGTATAAAAGTATGACGAGCAACAAAGTTCAACAGTATGCTACAGTAGTTTAGTAGGAATAGAAAATATCGGACAATGATTCACTTATTCAAACTTACAATTGAAGGAGTTCAGTGTCTGTTTACAAGTTGCAGAAAGGCAACTGGCTCCATCCCAAGGTTTAAGTTTCATTTGATGGAAGCTAATCTTCTAGGCCATCAATTTCAGGGGCGGATTCAGCACATAACTTTGGGAAGGGCCACTTGAAGAAAATGGGTATCTTGGGCGTAGCCTCCAGGAATACTTTTCGCGACCACGCTCTTCGGACTCTCAGAAAACGGAGGAAACACTCTCTTTGCTTTGCTATCCTAGATAATTTTATCATTCAATCCTTTGTTTTCATGAAATATAAACTGGCCTTTGTACTGACGAGCTAACGGGCCATCATTCGGGAAAGTTAAGGACCACGAGATGTTCATAAGTATCACGAGCATCAGTCTGAGAATGTTCATTGCTGAAGTAAACTACACCACGGTTGAAAAGAAAACTTGCTATAAAAACGATGTCGAATCCAAAATTCGAAGGCATCTCAAACATAGGTGAAATTTCTGATGGTAACTTCTCAAGTTGGAGTGACCAGTAATTTATCAAAATTTTCACAACTAAATAGTTATTTTCTATTCTACAAGGCTCACTTTCACTTGCATTCTAAAATGTGTGCTCCAATAAGAGTAAAATATTTTTGACTAACACTTTATAACTGTCACAGGCTGCCATACCCTGGGTACCAGAGTTAGAGCGTCTGGTACCCAGGGTAAGGCTGCCACAACAGAAGACACGAGTTTTTAAGTTTTTAGGGCTCTACCATCATTAATAGAATGAAACCTGTCATAGATAAACTTCAACAGCAAAATTAACTCTTTAAGTTATGTAAGAAATAAAATACTATTTCTTTGCTAACTTTGACTCTCCTCAGGAGACATTTTCGTATGTTACGGATATTGGGAAATCATACATGAACATAGAGCATTAAAGAATGAGCACTAACATTTCCTTTCTCATTGGCCCCTGCATGTCTGCACTGTTCTTTAATGGGGTCGTGATGTAGAGAAAATGATGTTGAATAATATAGCTCTGTGTTAAAAATCCAACTAGATCGGTCAGACTGAAGGCACTTTGAAAGATTAAGTATCGAAAAATTATTTCGTTGCATCAAGTCTGCAAAGGAAAACATTTTTTCACTCTCAATTCTTTCGTAAGTGTTCAAGGTGAGGCTCAAATGTACTGTCAACGTCAACAGTTTTGAAGAAGAAAGGCGTGATTTAAGCTGGAGATAATAGAGAAGTTACTTCTCTTTGCTCGTAATTCCTTTACCTCTCAGTTATCTAACACAGGTTTTTTGTTGGAGACCCCATTGTAATCTTTGTTGCTCATCAACTGTGATGGATTTCAAAATTGTCCAAGAAATGTTTTACTAGGTAGACCATGGAATAAACTTTGTAATTCTTACAGGTAAAGCCTTGCAAAACTTAGTACCAGAAGTTCAATTCTTCTTTTATTGTCCTCTAGCTAACTTGGTGGCTCTAATTACCCAGGGCCTAGTTAGCGCCGGCCTGTTTTACGCTGGCCCTTCTTGGCATTATTTTTTTAAATTCCGCAGAAAATTTAGGCACAGCAAAAGGCGGCAGGGGCGGCTGTCAACTAAAAAGTGCCAATAAATAGATGATTTTGAATCAACTGCAATTTTGAAAAGTTTCAAGAAAACTAAAAATTTCGAGTATAATTTAGAATTTTAAAAAGTTCAGTTCTGGTCCGGGTTCTCGACACAGTGTGATTTACAATAGCTTTCTTCATCAGGAAGCTCTTTTATACCCAGAATTGTCTTGAAATTGAAATTACATTCGTCCGAGCTTCCAATACAATTTCCTGTGCCACATCTATGATCTGCTCGCTGTTGCTTATCATTAAACATTTATTCATTTCATGGTCCATGGAATGGCAAAATAGAATACAATTCTCATTTGAAACTTAAATAGCAAAGAACGGCGGTGTTTCCACCTTGGAGACAACAAAATCCATAATCAGCACATGAAATAACATATAATTCCGCAAAGAAAGCTCACCAAAACTTTTTGCAATGGAGTCACACAATGCAGATGCAGAGGCCCTCGTTCTTTGCAGTGCCAACCCGTCACTCAATTACTCATATTTTGAGGTAGAAACTCCTTAACATAGCAAGCTCGTCAAAGACAACATTTAGCAAAATCATCTGCAAAATGCATTTTGAGGGGAGCAAAAATTTGGGAAATTACACTTGGAGTGCTGGACCACGTTTTCATCTGCCGTTTGACTTCCCCCAGGTCCCGGTTTTGCCAATTGCACTGTCTGAAGACGAAGAACCTTCGAGGATGCCACATCCTACTCTATTGCAACGAATATATACATAGGCCAGGAAACCAACCAGCGCGCGCGGGTTTGCAATTCCTAGCTCCTGCAGAGGGCTTGGCGGCTACCACTGCACTTTCTCAATGCCGAGTAGCCTTGGATTATTCATTGGAATATCTACCTATTTGAAG
Source organism: Aurelia aurita complex sp. Pacific (assembly GCA_004194395.1). Taxonomy (NCBI): domain Eukaryota; kingdom Metazoa; phylum Cnidaria; class Scyphozoa; order Semaeostomeae; family Ulmaridae; genus Aurelia; species Aurelia aurita complex sp. Pacific. The sequence continues at coordinate 40,921 of REGL01001109.1, read as the reverse complement.
TGAGAGAGACCAAAAGATTTTTGTTGTCAAGCATCCTGAAGATTGACATGCAAAGAGGTCACTCCAGAAATGGTACTTATTACTATCTTCTGTGTTTACTCTTTATTTTCGAATAGTTTCTTTCTGAAGATCTTCCAGCGTAGCCAATCTGCAAAATCGCTAGGAACCTTCTCCGGCCCGTAGTTTTTTAGTGCTGAGCTGCTTTACCACTCTGCTTCCTATAGGGGCGTTTAATGACCGAGTTGCGTGCTTGGCGCATCGCCATCTCAATGCTGAGCAGGATGGGGCTATACCTCTGAAATGTCCGTGAACTTGAAACTGGAGAAACCGACGTCATTTTCCCATTTGTCAATTTATGACAGTGAGAACTAAATTTCATTCCTTCCTCTGTTTCCAGTCGATCGATTCAATTTCTCTGCTCAGGAGTATCTGTTGTGTTAGCCTATTACACAATACCTTCACATATCTTGAACTTTGAGACCTAAACATGTTTTTTGAGACCCCTTTATTGGTGCAGGGAGCACTGCATTCATCTTTGTATTAGAACAATGATTCTTAAAGTTAAAGTTGTACCATACCCAAGTAAAGTTTTTCTCAATTCTACCTCATTTCAATTCTATTTTACTTTGCTATAATTCAAATCTATTTTACTATCCTTCATTCTGCTGTTTCTTTTATACGATATACGATTCCCTGACTTCCTTGTCCATCCTTTACTATTACACATGAAACTCGGACTACCTCTAAACTATTATGGAGTGGCAAATGCCAGAAAAATCAATTTTGAATGCTGAAATTATATTTCCGTGGGCTAAATCATATTTGTATGGACAAATTCATGCTTTCATGGGCAAAAGGGCAAAACTATATCTGTATGGGCAAATTCATATTTGATGAGAAATAAAAACTTTTTGGCTTAAAACAGTATTTTCCCATCTGGTTCTTGGGAGTACTATAATCCTAAAATATACAAGCAGGTTTCATTCTAAATTTAGATGGCCACTAGCAGAGTCATTTTTGGTTATGAAGCAAACAAGATTAGCGAAAAATTTGTTGATTTTTTGGATAACAAAGGGCTTTGTTTCTCTGCATGACTTATTTGAAAAACAAATGCTTCAGAGACTGAAACAAACAAGGAACAAGTTGGTAATGATTTTAGACTTCTTAGCATAAATGTGACTGGTTTATGAGCAAATATGCTGAACAAACAAGGTTGAATCAGAGCAAACGCTGTCTGCAACAACTGGTGCCCTGGAATCTCAAAGAAAATATTTTTAACAGCGACAACAAGTACAAATTCATGTTGGTACGGTACGGATTAGTGGATTATATAACAAGGAAGGACAGCTTTTGAAGCGCGAAGCCCTAAAATCATTTTTATTTGCTCTATAACGCAGCATACCATGCTCAAAATGCGCTTTATCATTTATATTTATAACAGTTTAATTTGTAATAGCAGTACAGTACACTCACAGGGACCCAGGAATTCGAATAACGCCCCCCCAATGATAAAGCCCCGTAGCCTCCTTTGCGATTGCGAAGCTATGACGTAACGCCTTCGCTTTCGATTTCTGATGAAAGGCGTTATGTCATAGCTACGCAATCGCAAAGGAGGCTATGGGGCTTTATCATTGGGGGGGGGGCGTTATTCAATTTCCTGGGGTCCCTGTGGTACACTGCAACTGTTCATCAGCGTTATGTAACGTAATGTAGTTGCCTCGACTTCAGATCGAGTACGGAGGTTAGTGTGAAGATAACTGCAGCTTTATTTTACAATACCAGAGTTAGGTACACAAAGAAAACAACACTTATGTTTTGAAAATGTAAGTGATAATTGTTACCTTCCTTTCTGCAAGATAAACTAGTCGTTGATAAGAGTTGGTTTCATTCCTGCTGTACCGAATGATCATATCATGGGCAGACGGCGTTAAAATAACATCTATTTAGCCAATTGGGCTTCCTGTGGGCTTAAAGAATCAATCACCCTAGTTTCGAAAGCATTTAAAAGTTTTCCATTTTTGTCGTTTTCGATTGTTCGCATGACTTCGTTTTCAATTCGTGCCGATTAGAGTTTTGATTTTGAAATTCTGCCGCCCCTCTGCTGTTTTCAAATTTTAAATGAGGGTTAGACTTGTTTAACCTGAGTTAATGACGTCAAAAGTGGTTGTTTATATTAGCCAATCAGGGGACCCCCAGGGATTGTGGGATTTTTAGAGCATAGGTGTGGCATCCATTTCCGTGTGCATGCAGATCGCTCGACAGCGAGAACAAGGAAGATCTACATACTGGAATTCGACATCGCCCACCCTCCCGCACCATTTATTTTGTTGATATTTTTATATTTACTTCGTCTTTTTTTTTTCTCTTTCCTTGACTAAATCTTCCTTCCTCCTGGCGGTTCTTTCTTCCATCCGCGAGGCAGGTGTATTGCTCCGCCGGAAATTTGATTTCCCTGAGCCAATCACCAAAGTTAAAGGTTAGCATTGTTCAGGAAAGTCGGGCAATACACACTGGCCCATTCCCTGGAAGGGTNTCGACAGCGAGAACAAGGAAGATCTACATACTGGAATTCGACATCGCCCACCCTCCCGCACCATTTATTTTGTTGATATTTTTATATTTACTTCGTCTTTTTTTTTTCTCTTTCCTTGACTAAATCTTCCTTCCTCCTGGCGGTTCTTTCTTCCATCCGCGAGGCAGGTGTATTGCTCCGCCGGAAATTTGATTTCCCTGAGCCAATCACCAAAGTTAAAGGTTAGCATTGTTCAGGAAAGTCGGGCAATACACAATGGCCCATTCCCTGGAAGGGTCGGAGCTTTTTAGGTCATTAACGGCGCAAAATGTACCGTTTTCGTGTGAACGTTAGGTCCATCTGTAATGATTTTTACCGTTTTCAAATTGTGCCGGTACTGTGTGAAAGTCTTTTATGTATAACTGTACCGGGTGTCCCAAAAAAGTACTCCGGTTTAAAAAATCGCCAAAATTAATTATCAAACTTTTGATATAATTTTCTTTTTCACTTGTTTTGTCAAGGATCCAAAGATATTTCTAGATTATTTGCTTTTGATACAACACGGTAGAAAAATTACAGTTTGAAAAACCTTAATTTGAGCTATAGTTTTGAAGCAAAATACTCAATCGTGCCTAAGAGTCAAAATTTTCAGATTTTATAACATCATTTAAGTCTCCAATAATAGTGCGCATTTCTTTCTGTGATTAATGACCAAATTAGAAGCTTTACATGCACAAAAGAATTGATCTGCCAATCATTAGTGATTTTTTGCAGTATGATTCAAAACCAGGTAACCCCAAAGGAGCTAACTTTGCTAATTTTTTAAGCAATTACAAAATCTGCTATATCTGGGAAAATAATTTGATCCTTGATCTACTTGACAAAAAAAGAAAATCGAAGATCAGTTATGTAATCAAATTTTGGTGATTTTCCAAACAGGAGTACTTTTTTGGAACACCCGGTATAATAAGAAAACAGTATCTTTAAACCTTAGGCCCCGTTCACACGGGAACGCAATCGTTCCGTTCCACATCGTTCCGTTCCGAAAAGTGGAACGCTCAGGGGTTGCGTTCACACGGGAACTCTTCAAACAGCATCGTTCCGTTCCAAAAAATGGAACGATAAAAAGAGTGATACGAAAAGTGGAACGATACGCAATCGTTCCGTTCCGTTCTCGTGTGAACAGGCAGAACTGGTCCGAAAAACGGAACGATAAGATTTTAGCCCAGAGCGCATGCGTGTGTGCTGTTGTTGCATGAAAATGAAATATAGAAAAGAAACAAGTTCTTTTGGGATTGGAGGGACAGGTAGTCTTTCATGACCTCGAGAAGCAGCTGTGTTTCGTCGTCAGTCCATTTGAAAGACTCCACATCGCTCTGCAAATTTTGGCTTTCCTTCCTTTTAGGTTTGGCTTTCGTTTTGCTTTGACCTTGCTCTTTCTGACGCTGCGCAGGGCCGTAGGAAGAAGCTTCAGATTGGGGGGGGGGCAATTGTTTTTAAAACAATAGAGAACAATACATATAATTAATTCGTGTGACGTAGCACCATTGTTTTCAAAATTATTGGGGGGCTTTAGCCCCACCTGCCCCCCGCTTCCTACGGGCCTGCGACGCTCTGCCGTATTCTCCATTTGGAAATTCGAATCCATTTTTTATTTACTTATTGCGAACTCAGCATAGTGTGAATTTGATAAATCTGTCCCCACTAAGGACGTGCGCATTACAAAGCCCTTTGTTCACATTTTGGCGCGCAAGTTGCAGGACGGAACAATTGCGTTCCCGTCTGAACACAAACAAAATTTGATACGCAATCGTTCCGTTCCCGTGTGAACAGTCTATTTTTCTGTTCCAAAAACTAGAACGAAAGTGGAACGGAACGATTGCGTTCCCGTGTGAACGGGGCCTTAGTCAAGATTTTCGCATGGTTCACGAATTTTCATGCAGGATTTGGGGAAAGGTCAGTTCCACTTATAAGTGAAGTCGCGAATGTTCTAACGTAACGACTTCTCTGATAGAGCAAATGAATTCCTTCGCTCGCAATAGTTAATTAATTACTGTTTACTTTTTAATCAAAATCAGCGAGGTAGGAACGGGGGAGGGGCACTGGGGGCACGTGCGCCAAGACTTTTGCAACAATTCAAACATGTCCCTTTTGTTTTACGAGGTGCCCCTTTTCGAGACTGATGCGGACAGAATGTTGTTTAGCTTTGTTGTTATCTACGTTGTGATTTAGGCTACTCTCGCATGAGAAAACTCCGACCGATCTGAGTTTGAAATTTGGTTATGTCTGCAAATTTGCCTCCCCTTCACATGAAAATTGTCAAAACGACTTGAGTTCAGCTCAACTGCACATGCGCATTTTACAAAAATTTTCCTAAGTACAAACGAGCGTGGAGCCAATCGATTCCCATGTAAGAAAATTGGCACCAAATTGGCAATATCCATCTCACAAGAAAGCCATTCACACTTGGTTTGAAATTCAATTCGCTCCTAACTGAAAAAAGTTTCTGTTAACATGAAAATTTCAGGTCGACCTAAAAACTCAGACCGACATGAGAAACCGAAAGGAGTTTCAGGTCGACCTGAGTTTCATTTCACCTGCGTTATATGAGCACTCAGAGAGCTTCGGCCGCCGCAGACCGAAATGAGATTTAAACCGATGTGAAACTCAGACCGGTCTGAGTTCACTCATGTGAGGGTAGTCCTTCTCGTTTGTTTTGTTGTGAAGGAAATCGAACGTCTATCAGGATTTACACTATTTTCTGCTATATACCACATTCTTACGATTTAAATCCGATGCATATTAAAATGCCCTTCTTTTGAAAACTTACCCCAGATGTGTCCTGCCCCTCAAAGTTTAAGATGCTTCCTACGGCCCTCATCTCCTTTTGTTGCTAGAAATTTGAGGGGTCATGTTGGTATTTTTGTGGAACCGGAATGTGCCATTTTTTAGGGGGTGTCCCTAATTCAAGATCCAAAGATTCGGAATTCAAGATCCAGAGTGAAACACCCTAATTCAAGATCCAGAATTCAAGATCCAGAATGAAGCACCCTAATTCAAGATTCAGAATTCAAGATTTGAAGTGAAAACACCCTACTTCAAGGTCCAGAATTCAAAATCTAGAAGTAAACACCCTACTTCAAGATCCGGAATTCAAGATCCAGAATAAAACACCCTAAAGCTAGCCTGGCTGCAGTAGGTGGAGCAACGAATATGACAAACTCGCTTTTCATCTGTCAGATGAATAGCAATGAAAAGTTACATTGAAAGATGGCATTGGAATAAAGTGGACACATCAATACCGGACACTGAATCGAGATCCGATTTTCACACCTGCTGAGTGCCGGCTGATGTGGCAAGGAAAAATGTTTCACATTCTCTCAAAGCAATACAAATTACTTGATTTTGGCATTGATGGTGAATACACTGGGAGAGCCAAAACACGTTTGGCCGGCTGTGCAATGAAAGAATAGAATGCGATCGATATTCAAAACGAAAATGGTAATGTATCAATCAAAAGCTAAGTTAGATGTGGAAATCTTCATTTGGACTCAGAATTAGGAAAATACTGGTAAGGGGTTTACACTCTTTTTTTTATAAGAATATTGTTTATAAGAATATTCAGGCTCAGAATCATCCAAATTTTAAGAATATTATAAGAATATTGCTCTTTTTTTTTTTTTTTTTTTTTTTTTCATTCTCTCAAAGCAATACAAATTACTTGATTTTGGCATTGATGGTGAATACACTGGGAGAGCCAAAACACGTTTGGCCGGCTGTGCAATGAAAGAATAGAATGCGATCGATATTCAAAACGAAAATGGTAATGTATCAATCAAAAGCTAAGTTAGATGTGGAAATCTTCATTTGGACTCAGAATTAGGAAAATACTGGTAAGGGGTTTACACTCTTTTTTTTATAAGAATATTGTTTATAAGAATATTCAGGCTCAGAATCATCCAAATTTTAAGAATATTATAAGAATATTGCTCAGCCTCAGCTCGCATATTTGTGTCTCATTTTCCAGCAGTTGCCTGTTTTGCGATGTTCATAACATTCTTATTGTTACAATTGCTTAAGTTTTTCTTTCATTCGACCATTTCTTCATAATGATATGACACTTCTTTGAACTATGTTCCCCTGAAACCATATCAGATTTGAAAAAATAAGAATACTTTAAGAATATGTTAAGGCTCAAAATGAAAAATTTCTTAAGAATATTGAGGCTGGAAAAAATTTATAGTATTCTTATAAAAAAAAGAGTGTATATGGACACGAAAATTCCACGTTCGATTCTGGTCCATGATTCATTTGACATTGAAATTAAAAGTCTATACAATTGTCAGAATCAGCAAGGAAATTTAAATTCAATGGCAAGTGAATCATGGACCAGAATCGAACGTGGAATTCTCGTTACCAAAGAAACCCCTTATCAGGATTTTCCTGATTTTTGGGTCAAAGGGATGAGTGATTTTACCAAAAAAAATTTTCACATGTAAACTGGCCTTTGACTGGTAGATCTATATTTCAGTTTTGAATATCGGCCGCGTACTTTTTATTACACAGCCCGCTAAATGTGTCAACTTTTTTACTCACCCGGTAACACTCTTTACTCACCCGGTAAGACTCTCTGGTTTAGAAGCAACCTCTGATCTCGAACTTCATGTAACATTACGCTGAAATTACTTGTCCAATCTTTTCAAACAAGGTCTTAAATTCCAAATCTAAGCGTCTCCTATGCAACAGTTCCTAAACCGAGACCACTGAAATCACAACTCCTTCGAATCGGCCATTCGAACGGCGCCCAAGTTTCTTGGGACAACCTGCATAAACAATTATTGCCCACAAAATATTCAAGAATTGGGGGCTAGCGATAACTGTTAACTAGATTCTTAAAAAGGGGTATTTTCATTTTCCTGAGAAAATGGGATTATGTTAAATTATTGGCTACTCTATCTAGCCATCTCTTGTCATAAATTGGAATTTTTCGCCTTGAAATCAGAGTTGAAATCAGGTTTCACGGCCGTTATTTGAATGAAGACTCGCGAGTCAAAACAACTTCACATAGATTTGAATGACGTAACGACGAATTTGATGCTGATGGTTTTGCATTCGGCTTAAATCAAGCAATGCAAGCAACTCACTGCTGGTTTGTTTAACGAAAATCATCGGATACCTGCAGTCAGTCCATTACGAAATCACCTTCGGGTGTTTCCATTTTGAATCTCGCCGCACTGTTGACTTGTTTACCAGGTTTATTTTTTAACTACCTCGTTTGAAGAAATCTTTCTACGTTGACCTAGCTGCTTTTCAAACAAGCCCTGAAACTATCAAGTTTTCTAACCTGCTGTTGAATCTGCAAAGGAATGTACAAAATGAGAGAAAACAGCATTGGCCATATCAAATGTAATGACTATGCCCTGGCTCATTACCTGTATGCAACGAAATGACAAACACGCGTCAGTTCTTTTTGCGGTTCAGTATTTGCTTGATAGGCACCCGCATCTTTATTGAAATCCATGCTTTTTAAAAGTTCTATTTTCAAGGGTTTTTGCATGACAATAAAAAATTCTACCAGACTCTAAAAAGCTCTGATAGAAAGTTGAAACTTCAACAGTTCACAACTTCATGGATTCTACTGAGTAAAATTTGTAAGATTGGCATAAAACGAAAAAGACCAAATATGTGCATAAATCAGTTAACAATCTCGATTCACAGATATTTGCTAGTTTGATAAATTGCTGTTACCAAAACCACTCTCTTTGGTGTTAAGAATGATTATTTCACGGCTCACAATCGAACGTTTTTGAGCAATTACTACCACATTACTACCATCCATTTTCATCTAAACCTCGACAGCTTCATATGGCCCTCAATAATATACCTCAGTAAGGTTAAAAGAAGGCAGGGGCATAACATTTGGTACATAGACCTTGGCTCACACTAGAGTCAAATCGCGTTAGAACTGCATTCAAAATGTGACGGAATGACGCATCGAAATCATTTTTGCTTCAATTTCAAGAGTTCATCCGGTGAACATAGGGCTCATATCTTTAAAAAGGTCGATGTGGAATTCTATTTCTGTTTTCTTTGAATTAAGTGGCTTGGAAGGAACTTAGGGCTTTGTACGTAAATCTGCTGTGGAAATTTATTGATATCTTGATTAGTTTCAGAATTGCAGCATTTATAAAATTTGAGCAAAATCCTAATAAACAAGAAAAGCTACTGATTTCTGCTTGCCGCCATATTGTAGACCTTTATAAAATATGGTTTTCTTAAAGTTTATATCATTTTCCCTCTATTGATTTAGGATTTACGATGATCTAAATTTTTTTTAATTTTCCATGAATTTGTCAAAAATAATAAAATTGCCGCCATTTTAAAAATATCAAGATATCAACAAATTTCCACGACAAATTTGCGGCAAACTACCGTAAGTTAATTTCAAGCCATCCAATTCAAAGAAAGACTTCATAGAATTTACACCCACCTTGGTAAATTTTGCTGAATTTTGAATGGGAATCAATAGGAATTATCCCCAAAACACACGTACGTTAGTAAAGGGATGTTAACGCCAAGACGGACATTATGATTTTCCAGGCCCCCTCGTGCCCATGCCTCCATCCTGTCACAAAGCGTGCTCTCCCTCACAAGATGTCTTCCGTACAGAAGCCAAATTTCAGGTTACAAGGTTTGATTCTAGTTGAGCAATTGTCCAGCATCGTATGTTATTTGCACTTGATAACGCTTGTCTACCAGAACAAGGTCCATGGCAAGAACTATGGACTCGAAGAGAGCATTTACTCAAATATGATAAACTAAGGGCAACAATACGAATAATCAAAGGCGAAGCGATCGGATATGGCGTAAGAACGGAGGTAATCGTGTCTTCGTAATTGCGTCGCAAATACGGCTAATTTCTCCCGGATTCTTATTTTTGGTATTAGATTTATTATAGTGTCGCTGCATCACACCATCACTTGAGAGTTATCTGGCAAAGAAACAACAAAAACGCAAATCAAAAGATATTTTTGGTAATTTGCTGACCACGAAACCCTGCTTAAGTATTCCGCCTCTGTGGAACCGGAATGATCATTGTGAGGCTGACCGCAACTGGCCGATCTTTCGAATGGTTTGATCATGAGCCGTAGTTATTAGACATATTACATGGATTCTCTCGTTTCTCTGTGCTCTTTAACTTGATGATGGCGCTTCGGTCAACCTAAGTGGAGCTACAACAACAACAACAATTCAACTCAATTAGATGAGCGTAACTAGAGGGTCCTTATGTAGTGAGGCTACGTAGTTATAGAGACTATCAGTTTATCAAGGAGCGCAACTATGATATGTAATCAGTCTAGGTATACTAGGTATAATCAGTATAGGTCCTCATCCATGAATTATCTTATATAAACACAACATGGGCGAAGGAAGTTACTAGAAGAGATAAAGCTTGCATGTAATATTGCTTGACGTTCAAAACTCTGATGAAATGTTACTGTTTGTGTTAACAGAAAAACTCACCTTAAATGGTTTTAAAAGCAGTGGGTTTTAGTGTCCTTAAACATGCATACATTGCCGAGTTAAGATAGAGAAATCACACACGAAGTTAAATAATTGATCAGAAAGCTAGCGTCAACGTGATACATGCTTTTGCGAGATATCAACCATGTTCGCAAGAGTTTGAAAGAAGTACAAGTTGTTTACTGCGATCGGTGTTGCAACCGGCTAGGCCCATTGAAGGTGTTCGACTTGGCGCTCAAAAGATGTTTACTTGTTTGCGAGCGAGTTGCGTCGCTCGCATGAATCCGAATTAAGCCTAATTGACAGAAAACCACAGCCGATGAGTTGTTTTCGATTTTGCTTGGCCTAATTGTATTTATGTTGTGTGTGGATTTCGAATGATAATTTATGAATCGGTGCTCGTTTTATGTTCAACAAACTAGCCGAATCTGCTAAACGGATCAAACATTTAGACATATTGACATTATATTTGCTCCTTTGCAAGCAAAATGGTCATGTTTGCTATTGAAGGCTTAGTTTACGTGAATTTACGCAAATCTGGTATTTTTATTGGAAGCAGTTTGCTAGAAGAGACAAATTGTTTTCCAAACTAACTGTTGTTGAAGCAAACCTGTCTATAACATGTACATCACACGAAAGTTAGTGTCTGTAAAGCAAAGACTGTTCCTTAATCTAAAGTAAATGAATTGAGTTTTAGCAGCG
>REGL01001109.1:0-20724 GCA_004194395.1 Aurelia aurita complex sp. Pacific | reverse complement strand
TTTCTAGGAAAAAGGCATCGCAAATGTTTATATGTACTTACATCAGTTAGTTCTGTAGGCAGTGTTCCTGAACCAACACGAGTAGTATATGCCTTAACGATTCCAATTATTTCATTAATTTCTCTTGCAGGAATACCAAGACCAGTTAATGGACCACCAACAGTACAAGTGGAAGACGTCACAAATGGATACGTTCCTAAATTGAAAGAATAAGTTTTGAAATGTTGCTAAATTTTATCAGGCATTTAGAAAGCTCAAAGTAAAACTAATACTCTGGTTGAAATATAACACAGATCTATGTTGAAATGATTTGCTCACAGGTTATCTAACGACACCGAGTGAAAAGCACCTCTCTTTTACTTGGGGCATTTTCAGGATTTGCTTCAAGGGACCTTCTCATTCAGTTGCTCGATTGGCCTGACGGGAGATATTTTCATGCACTGAAGGGACCAAACAGAAATGAGCATTCTATGAGCAACAAGGTTGAGCTCTGACACATGACGTTGTCCTTTATGATTTCCCTATGCTGTACAGTACCAAATATTCTCTGAAAAGTGTTAATGGAAACCCAGTTAAAAGATGACAAATAGCAACATTTATTGGGTTCTTACCAAAATCGAGGTCAAGCATTGTAGCATTAGCTCCTTCAATCAGAATCTTTTTCCCACTGCGCAGCGATTCGTTCAGTACAACAACAGTGTCCTTCACCATAGGTCGAAGCCTTTCTGCAAAACCCTATAAAGAAATACTGAAAAAATAAACCTGGAACAACGCAATTTTTCGTCTAATTCAAAAGCTACGGCACGCTTTTTCTTTAAAAAGGTCTGCAAATTTGCTGTTATTTGTTTGGCAATAATATAACAATTTTTTGATGGCTTTCACTCATTTTCAAAACGAATTCATAAGTTTTCTTTTGTCAAAAAGCTTCCCAATATACACTATCTTTCTCTATCTTTGCAATATACACTATCTTTCTCTATCTTTGCAGTCATGTCATTGAGACAATCTAAATTGCGTCAAGTGTGAATCAAAGACACACCTAAATTGAGACGTAAGTTGGCCTGAGACATCTGCCAACGTTAACGGCGAAAGTAGGCGAAAAGTATATTGTTATATATTTAAGCTTCATAATTCACGAACAGGCCTTTGCCTAAACTATTTCAGTTTGAGGAACCGGCAACGTGCGGGAAGAATAAGAATGTTTTTCAAAAAAGCTTTGGGCGAAAAATTACTGTTCTTGTTGAAAGATATGTACCAACAAGTCCCCAGTGTCATATATCTAAAATATCAAGATAATTGTTGGAAATTGGACTATTTACGTTCAGGATCTTTGATTGAAAATTCATTCCATCCTTGAAACTGTTGATCGCTTCGAAACAACATAACTAAAGATCCTACCTTGTATGTCGCTAGTTCACTGTTGACATCAACGTCTACTGCAGGGAACCTGAAAATACATACATGATACACTTACCAACGTTGGCTGTTTTATTTGCTCACATATCTTCATGCTAATAATTATTAACAAATCATATCTCAGCGATTAGAAATGATCAGAAGAATGTTTTCAGTAAATCATTTACTTTGCTAACTGAAACAGAATGACCCGAGTTATAAGGGGTAGTGTATAAACAGGGTAAAGAAAAATCTAAACATGCCAGTGTTTCTTTGAGGCTGCTTTATTGGGGCACGCATAAAGATTATCAAATAAAATCAGTTGTTTAGAGCTATGAGATCTCAAGTTGTANCATTATACACTTACCAACGTTGGCTGTTTTATTTGCTCACATATCTTCATGCTAATAATTATTAACAAATCATATCTCAGCGATTAGAAATGATCAGAAGAATGTTTTCAGTAAATCATTTACTTTGCTAACTGAAACAGAATGACCCGAGTTATAAGGGGTAGTGTATAAACAGGGTAAAGAAAAATCTAAACATGCCAGTGTTTCTTTGAGGCTGCTTTATTGGGGCACGCATAAAGATTATCAAATAAAATCAGTTGTTTAGAGCTATGAGATCTCAAGTTGTATATCAGACCGTTCATTTTAATTTCAAAATATGGTGGGACCCAAAAGGCTGGGTCCAATTCCCATACTTGTTTGTCTTCAACGTTCATAAGCAAGCTTCGATTTCACTATTCTTTCTGAAACAATAATCAGTTTCCATATGCCAAGGTTTTGACATACCATGAAAAATTTGACAACTTTCATTTTGATAAATGTTAAAAAGGAGCACATTTCGGTAATAGACTCAGACCTGGCCCTACTATACATTGCTATGGCGCAAGATAAAACTTTGTTCGCTGTGTCGACTTTGTTCAATGACTGTGTGATGTCCTCACAAGTGAGAAACTGTTTACATTTCAACTTAAAGTTAGTTGATGGAGATAAATGGCCAACTCAGCCCTGCATATGCAGGGGACGGGGCAAGCTAAAAATAGATCTGGTGTCTTAGCCAATGAAAATTGAGAACTCTTGTGGTGATCACCACTTTCACGTGATCAGGTTTTCTTGAGATCAAACCCATGAATCAAACAAATTCAAAATGGCTGATGATCCGGATTCAGAGTTGTGTTCATCTGCAAGAAACTTGTTTTTGGGGTACGGGGAAAAGGAAGAGGAGTTGTGGGACGAGCAAGACGATATCTAGTTGTTATTAGGCTTTGAGAATTCAGCAGAGATGCATTTTCGAAACAGTTGAGTAAGGCCTCTCTTCTAAGCCGATCGTCGCTAAAGAAGTATGAAACTCAGTCCGCGCATAACACAATTTGAAAAGTTGGAAATGTTGGAAAATGTTCGTATGAAAGAAAGTTCCACGAAAAGAGGGCAAGTGTGATTATAGCGTATAATGTGTTTTGTTGTAGCTGTCCGTGCGTTTTCCAGGGGTTTCCCCTCTTCCTAAATTCAGTGACGTGACGAAAGGCAAGGGCTGATTGGTCCATTCAATTGTGTACAAAAATATCAATTGAGTTGAATTGAAGATATTTTTAAAGAGTCGTTGGCTTTAGCACCGTCAACTAACTTTGATATAGAAAGGGATAACGCAGAATAATCTACAGATCACTGCTTCAATACATCGACTAAAGCGTAACTAAGATTTAAGCGCTGGCGAAACCAGCAAAAATTGCTTGGCAAACATTTGATATTTACTTGGCGAGGAAGAGCGTTTGCCCATTCCGTTACGTCACAAACATCTGCCAGAAAAAAACTTTTCTTCTGACAATCAAAACCTGTTTTTGAACTTTTTCAAATGTATAGCTCAACGAATTCTGCCAAATTCTGCTCGCTGCGCAATATTGCTGATGTGGCTAAATGCGCAATCACTACTTTGAAAACAAATTTCAAAATGACTGGCAAAGAATGAGAGAGGTTGAGGGGTCTGATTTGCTCTGNATACATACATTATACACTTACCAACGTTGGCTGTTTTATTTGCTCACATATCTTCATGCTAATAATTATTAACAAATCATATCTCAGCGATTAGAAATGATCAGAAGAATGTTTTCAGTAAATCATTTACTTTGCTAACTGAAACAGAATGACCCGAGTTATAAGGGGTAGTGTATAAACAGGGTAAAGAAAAATCTAAACATGCCAGTGTTTCTTTGAGGCTGCTTTATTGGGGCACGCATAAAGATTATCAAATAAAATCAGTTGTTTAGAGCTATGAGATCTCAAGTTGTATATCAGACCGTTCATTTTAATTTCAAAATATGGTGGGACACAAAAGGCTGGGTCCAATTTCCATACTTGTTTGTCTTCAACGTTTATAAGCGAGCTTCGATTTCACTATTCTTTCTGAAACAATAATCAGTTTCCATATGCCAAGGTTTTGACATACCATGAAAAATTTGACAACTTTCATTTTGATAAATGTTAAAAAGGAGCACATTTCGGTAATAGACTCAGACCTGGCCCTACTATACATTGCTATGGCGCAAGATAAAACTTTGTTCGCTGTGTCGACTTTGTTCAATGACTGTGTGATGTCCTCACAAGTGAGAAACTGTTTACATTTCAACTAAAAGTTAGTTGATGGAGATAAATAGCCAACTCATCCCTGCATATGCAGGGGACGGGGCAAGCTAAAAATAGATCTGGTGTCTTAGTCAATGAAAATTGAGAACTCTTGTGGTGATCACCACTTTCACGTGATCAGGTTTTCTTGAGATCAAACCCATGAATCAAACAAATTCAAAATGGCTGATGATCCGGATTCAGAGTTGTGTTCATCTTCAAGAAACTAGCGAACTCAACGAGCTGGAAAGTTGTACACTTTGTTTTTGGGGTAAGGGAAAAGAAAGAGGAGCTGTGGGACGAGCACCACGATATCCAGTTGTTATTAGGCTTTGAGAATTCAGCAGAGATGCATTTTGGAAACAGTTGAGTCGGGCCTCTCTTCTAGGCCGATCGTCGCTAAAGAGGTATGAAACTCAGTCCGTGCATAACACAATTTGAAAAGTTGGAAGATGGAGATGTTCACATGTTGGAAGATGGTCGTATGAAAGTTCCACGAAAAGAGGGCAAGTGTGATTATAGCGTATAATGTGTTTTGTTGTAGCTGTCCGTGCGTTTTCCAGGGGTTTCCCCTCTTCCTAAATTCAGTGACGTGACGAAAGGCAAGGGCTGATTGGTCCATTCAATTGTGTACAAAAATATCAATTGAGTTGAATTGAAGATATTTTTAAAGAGCTGTTGGCTTTAGCACCGTCAACTAACTTTGATATAGAAAGGGATAACGCAGAATAATCTCCAGATCACTGCTTCAATATATCGACAAAAGCGTAACTAAGACTTAAGCGCTGGCGAAACCAGCGAAAATTGCTTGGCAAACATTTGATATTTACTTGGCAAGGAAGAGCGTTTGCCCATTCCGCTACGTCACAAACATCTGCCAGAAAAAAACTTTTCTTCTGACAAGCAAAACCTGTTTTTGAACTTTTTCAAATGTATAGCTCAACGAATTCTGCCAAATTCTGCTCGCTGCGCAATATTGCTGATGTGGCTAAATGCGCAATCACTACTTTGAAAACAAATTTCAAAATGACTGGCAGAGAATGAGAGAGGTTGAGGGGTCTGNCAATATATCGACAAAAGCGTAACTAAGACTTAAGCGCTGGCGAAACCAGCGAAAATTGCTTGGCAAACATTTGATATTTACTTGGCAAGGAAGAGCGTTTGCCCATTCCGCTACGTCACAAACATCTGCCAGAAAAAAACTTTTCTTCTGACAAGCAAAACCTGTTTTTGAACTTTTTCAAATGTATAGCTCAACGAATTCTGCCAAATTCTGCTCGCTGCGCAATATTGCTGATGTGGCTAAATGCGCAATCACTACTTTGAAAACAAATTTCAAAATGACTGGCAGAGAATGAGAGAGGTTGAGGGGTCTGATTTGCTCTAGTTTAATCTGATTGTGTCCTGGCATTCTTGGTTTTTACTTCAATCATAATTAAGTTTTATAATTTGTTTTGCAATTTCATATCTATTTTAGTTTTTAGTAATTAGGTTAGGTAGTTTTGTTTCAAGATATTAGGTTGTAATTTGTAAATTTTTGTCAAGGCCCGCCTTTGCTGAGAGGTTAACCGTGTGTAAAGAATATAAAATGGATAGAAAATGAAATTTTCGTTCTTTTAGCCAGGGCTACAGTCTTAAAGTGACTGAAAGGAGCAAAGTAGAGGGAATCTAAAAATAAGAAAAATGAAACACCTACACATACTATTGTTCCTCTTGCTAAATATAATCCACACACGTGTTCAAACCATCAAATACAATACCGGGTGTCCCAAAATGATGTTATTATCGTTTGATTGCCTATATGTCAATCACCAACAAACCGATTTTCAAAAACTTTGTGTTATTTGATTGCCAAAAGGCTAAATTGTATTCGAAGATGTTGGTTGTGGTTTTACAACGATGTTTTCATATCCAAAAGAAGATTGATAAATCTGCTCAAATTCAAGCCTTAGATGGCATGAGAATGAAACGGCCTACTTTTCCAGTCAACATTTTAGATGTAATACAAAAGGCTGAACTCGCATTCATATTCTTTGAATTCAATATTAACTGAATTTGTATTCTCTTGACGACATGTAACTGTAAGTTCAGCCTTTCGTATCACATCTAAAATATTGACTGGAAAATCGGCCGTTTCCTTTTCATGCCATGTAAGGGTTGAATTTGAGCAGGTTTATCGATCTTCTTTTCGACATGAAAACATCTGTGTAAAAGCACAAGCAACATCCTCGAATACAATTTAGCCTTTCGGCAATCGGATAAAGTAAAGTTTTTGAAGATCGGTTCCCTGGTTATCGATATATTAGCAATCAAACGATAGTACATCATTTTGGGACACCCGGTAGGCTAATTTTAGATTGCATATCCAGCTCTTGAATAAGCTGTTTATCTTCTTCAACTGACTTTAAATTCTTATTCATCACATTCATCTGTTACTGTAACAGAGATTTGTGATGTCAATTTTAGAGCTTTCAAATTTGGCCATGGTATCTTCTTTCAGACAGTATTGTCAAGATCTTTCGTTGATAAGACTTGTCTTCAAGATATCGTAACTAACTTAGACAACTGGGAGGTATCAAGATAGAGAGAACTTTCTAACTGGGTAGGTATATCATCACATATATACTCACAATTGTTTATGATAGTTCACGAGTGACTTGAACCTTTGAAGATAAAAATACTGTTACAGTCAGGACCAGGATTGTAATGAAAAAAGGTAAGACAAATATTGTTAATTTCATTGTTCCCTCCAGCATTCTTTACACTCTTGCTGCACTTTCTTCAATCAAATCTTTGACAGCATGTAAATTATATTCCTTTCAGACACACAGCCCACTGTTCTATCAGTCATTTTTCTTTCACATTTATTGAATACGTAAGTTCATATTTCAAAACGTCTAAGAATTATGATTGTGCAAATACGAGATCACACGGCTTGCCATATTTCACTGTACATACATTTCAAAC
This sequence comes from Aurelia aurita complex sp. Pacific, assembly GCA_004194395.1. Taxonomy (NCBI): domain Eukaryota; kingdom Metazoa; phylum Cnidaria; class Scyphozoa; order Semaeostomeae; family Ulmaridae; genus Aurelia; species Aurelia aurita complex sp. Pacific. The sequence continues at coordinate 13,732 of REGL01001109.1, read as the reverse complement.
TGAGGACAACTTACACAAAGAAGGTCAAACTTTGCTTACTTTTCAGCGAATATATCAAAGTTTCCAACCAAATCACACACTCTAAGGCCATTTCTCAGCGCCTACGAGAAGATGAGCAAGTACAGAAATCGCACAGGATAATGAAGTCATCAAAGATACCCTTTCTTAGAAAAAATGAACTTCTAGTAGAATCGAAACGGAGAATATGCTGCAGGGCACTTCCAAAAGTCTCCAAAATTGGACATTTCTTTCAAAGCACATAACTTTCCTAAGACTACAATCCTTACCAAAACAATTCAACAGCATTATTTCAAAATGCCTCGATCCCAAAGAGGAATTCACTTCAAAATTTGTGTCCACTTATCACATGTCTTGCAGTCTACACTCGATTTACTTTTTATTACTAAAGCTTTGTTCACATGACAGTATAAACAAGTAAGAAATGAATAAATCTGTTACAGAAAGAGCATCCAAATTAGATTTGCCTCAATTTGAGATGTTGGCCGTACCCTTTCAGATATTTGATGGAATCAAAGAGTTTTGATGGCAAAGAAAATCACCGAAAAATGAATTTAGAAATTCTTTATCCAAATAATGTCCACTCCAATGTGAACTAAGCTTACCTTTGTAGCATAGGTAGGTCCAATCCCTCTCTTCGTTGTGCCAATGCTAGATATGGGAAAAGAACATATGAATGTGTTGATCAGCTAAAAATACCTTGACCGGGCAACTGCAACTCGTCTAACTAAAAGTGATAACAAGGGCATGTGTTAACGTCAAAGGAGAATGAAACAATATGTTGCCATTTTATAAATAAATCTTTTCGGGGGATGCATTACATTCTTCCATAATCACAGTACATACTCCTGTTATAACTATAAAGTCAGTACCATTACAAAAACATTAATCAAAGTTTTTCAGTTTAAAAGTNGATATCGTAACTAACTTAGACAACTGGGAGGTATCAAGATAGAGAGAACTTTCTAACTGGGTAGGTATATCATCACATATATACTCACAATTGTTTATGATAGTTCACGAGTGACTTGAACCTTTGAAGATAAAAATACTGTTACAGTCAGGACCAGGATTGTAATGAAAAAAGGTAAGACAAATATTGTTAATTTCATTGTTCCCTCCAGCATTCTTTACACTCTTGCTGCACTTTCTTCAATCAAATCTTTGACAGCATGTAAATTATATTCCTTTCAGACACACAGCCCACTGTTCTATCAGTCATTTTTCTTTCACATTTATTGAATACGTAAGTTCATATTTCAAAACGTCTAAGAATTATGATTGTGCAAATACGAGATCACACGGCTTGCCATATTTCACTGTACATACATTTCAAACTGAGGACAACTTACACAAGGAAGGTCAAACTTTGCTTACTTTTCAGCGAATATATCAAAGTTTCCAACCAAATCACACACTCTAAGGCCATTTCTCAGCGCCTACGAGAAGATGAGCAAGTACAGAAATCGCACAGGATAATGAAGTCATCAAAGATACCCTTTCTTAGAAAAAATGAACTTCTAGTAGAATCGAAACGGAGAATATGCTGCAGGGCACTTCCAAAAGTCTCCAAAATTGGACATTTCTTTCAAAGCACATAACTTTCCTAAGACTACAATCCTTACCAAAACAATTCAACAGCATTATTTCAAAATGCCTCGATCCCAAAGAGGAATTCACTTCAAAATTTGTGTCCACTTATCACATGTCTTGCAGTCTACACTCGATTTACTTTTTATTACTAAAGCTTTGTTCACATGACAGTATAAACAAGTAAGAAATGAATAAATCTGTTACAGAAAGAGCATCCAAATTAGATTTGCCTCAATTTGAGATGTTGGCCGTACCCTTTCAGATATTTGATGGAATCAAAGAGTTTTGATGGCAAAGAAAATCACCGAAAAATGAATTTAGAAATTCTTTATCCAAATAATGTCCACTCCAATGTGAACTAAGCTTACCTTTGTAGCATAGGTAGGTCCAATCCCTCTCTTCGTTGTGCCAATGCTAGATATGGGAAAAGAACATATGAATGTGTTGATCAGCTAAAAATACCTTGACCGGGCAACTGCAACTCGTCTAACTAAAAGTGATAACAAGGGCATGTGTTAACGTCAAAGGAGAATGAAACAATATGTTGCCATTTTATAAATAAATCTTTTCGGGGGATGCATTACATTCTTCCATAATCACAGTACATACTCCTGTTATAACTATAAAGTCAGTACCATTACAAAAACATTAATCAAAGTTTTTCAGTTTAAAAGTACGGTATTCAATTAACGGGTTATCAATGAACTAGGATAAACACCGAATATGCTAACACTGTATGGTAAGGTTTAAATCCCCCAGAGGCTCGCATAACTATGCCTGTACTTTCTCGTAAAAAAGGAGGCTTATACATATATCAATCGCAGCTATATCATCATTCTCTTGGCCTCTTCTTGTCACAATGTCGGCAGTGTTTGAAAACTGTTGTGCTTCAGTATCTGGTCCCCTATAAGAAGGGTTGCCAGGATTACTATAAGAAAAACTAAAAGTTGATCATTGCAAGTAAGAGTCTATTTTAGGAGGCCATAGCTCAATCAACATCGGTTAATTTACCTCTTTTTTCCTCGCAATTCCTCAAGGAGACCATCAACCGTTTGATGCATGTCCAAAACTGCAAGAAATCATTGGATAAGCACATCCACAGATAAGCACCAATGGATGGCAGAAACGAAGGCTTCTTCGCACATATTTTTCTATGTATTCCATTAAAATTTTACAATACATAATAATGATTACCCTACCTGCAAACTACTTTACAATGCTACAAGGACAATACCGCGAGGAACGAAAGAGTATGACTACCCCATGGTATTACATAAAAAAATTTAATCTACAGGAAATTTACATACATACAATACATACAATTAAAAAAGAAAAACGACAAATACCGTCTAACGTTATATGTCAGGTTAGGGCTGTAATAACTAAAAAAATGTAACGATCTTATTTGATTTTGTTGTTTGCAAATTTCGTTGTTCGCACATACTGTTTAGACCATAAAGTTTAGACTATGCTGATCATCTTACGATTTTGAGGAAATTTTATACGACGATACAGTAAAAACCCGCATAAAAGAACATATGTTTTAGGGGTTCAGGCTGACCTTGTTCTTATTTATCGGGTGTTTTCTGCGAAATCAGGCTGAAAGTGTTCTTAAGGTGTTCTTAAAATTGTTTCTAAAATTAAACACTGAACAAGACCACCAACACTGAACAGACCAAATAATGTTTCATTTGGTTGCATAAATGTTGAAGGTATTTGCAAAAAGGCAAGTCAAAAAGTAAAGGCGTTCTCTCGTATTGCTGGGTTTCTACAAAAGGATAAAGCAAACATACTATACAAAACTTTCATAAAGTCAGCCTTTAACTATTGTCCACTGATATGGATGTTTTGTGGTAAAACAACTAACAACAGAATAAACCGGCTACATAAGCGTGCCTTGAGAGTTCTCCATGGCGATTATACATCTACCTTTGAAGAACTACTGGCAAGGTCGGAAGAGATAACGATCCATTGTAGCAATCTACAAAAGCTAATGGNAGGCTAATTTTAGATTGCATATCCAGCTCTTGAATAAGCTGTTTATCTTCTTCAACTGACTTTAAATTCTTATTCATCACATTCATCTGTTACTGTAACAGAGATTTGTGATGTCAATTTTAGAGCTTTCAAATTTGGCCATGGTATCTTCTTTCAGACAGTATTGTCAAGATCTTTCGTTGATAAGACTTGTCTTCAAGATATCGTAACTAACTTAGACAACTGGGAGGTATCAAGATAGAGAGAACTTTCTAACTGGGTAGGTATATCATCACATATATACTCACAATTGTTTATGATAGTTCACGAGTGACTTGAACCTTTGAAGATAAAAATACTGTTACAGTCAGGACCAGGATTGTAATGAAAAAAGGTAAGACAAATATTGTTAATTTCATTGTTCCCTCCAGCATTCTTTACACTCTTGCTGCACTTTCTTCAATCAAATCTTTGACAGCATGTAAATTATATTCCTTTCAGACACACAGCCCACTGTTCTATCAGTCATTTTTCTTTCACATTTATTGAATACGTAAGTTCATATTTCAAAACGTCTAAGAATTATGATTGTGCAAATACGAGATCACACGGCTTGCCATATTTCACTGTACATACATTTCAAACTGAGGACAACTTACACAAGGAAGGTCAAACTTTGCTTACTTTTCAGCGAATATATCAAAGTTTCCAACCAAATCACACACTCTAAGGCCATTTCTCAGCGCCTACGAGAAGATGAGCAAGTACAGAAATCGCACAGGATAATGAAGTCATCAAAGATACCCTTTCTTAGAAAAAATGAACTTCTAGTAGAATCGAAACGGAGAATATGCTGCAGGGCACTTCCAAAAGTCTCCAAAATTGGACATTTCTTTCAAAGCACATAACTTTCCTAAGACTACAATCCTTACCAAAACAATTCAACAGCATTATTTCAAAATGCCTCGATCCCAAAGAGGAATTCACTTCAAAATTTGTGTCCACTTATCACATGTCTTGCAGTCTACACTCGATTTACTTTTTATTACTAAAGCTTTGTTCACATGACAGTATAAACAAGTAAGAAATGAATAAATCTGTTACAGAAAGAGCATCCAAATTAGATTTGCCTCAATTTGAGATGTTGGCCGTACCCTTTCAGATATTTGATGGAATCAAAGAGTTTTGATGGCAAAGAAAATCACCGAAAAATGAATTTAGAAATTCTTTATCCAAATAATGTCCACTCCAATGTGAACTAAGCTTACCTTTGTAGCATAGGTAGGTCCAATCCCTCTCTTCGTTGTGCCAATGCTAGATATGGGAAAAGAACATATGAATGTGTTGATCAGCTAAAAATACCTTGACCGGGCAACTGCAACTCGTCTAACTAAAAGTGATAACAAGGGCATGTGTTAACGTCAAAGGAGAATGAAACAATATGTTGCCATTTTATAAATAAATCTTTTCGGGGGATGCATTACATTCTTCCATAATCACAGTACATACTCCTGTTATAACTATAAAGTCAGTACCATTACAAAAACATTAATCAAAGTTTTTCAGTTTAAAAGTACGGTATTCAATTAACGGGCTATCAATGAACTAGGATAAACACCGAATATGCTAACACTGTATGGTAAGGTTTAAATCCCCCAGAGGCTCACATAACTATGCCTGTACTTTCTCGTAAAAAAGGAGGCTTATACATATATTAATTGCAGCTATATCATCGTTCTCTTGGCCTCTTCTTGTCACAATGTTGGCAGTGTTTGAAAACTGTTTTGCTCCCGTATCTGGTCCCCTATAAGAAGGGTTGCCAGGATTACTATAAGAAAAACTAAGACTTAATCATGGCAAGTAAGAGTCCATTTTAGGAGGCCATAGCTCAATCAACATCGGTTAATTTACCTCTTTTTCCCTCGCAATTCCTCAAGGAGACCATCAACCGTTTGATGCATGTCCAAAACTGCAAGAAATCATTGGATAAGCACATCCACAGATAAGCACCAATGGATGGCAGAAACGAAGGCTTCTTCGCACATATTTTTCTATATATTCCATTAAAATTTTACAATACATAATAATGATTACCCTACCTGCAAACTACTTTACAATGCTACAAGGAAAATACCGCGAGGAACGAAAGAGTATGACTACCCCATGGTATTACATAACAAAATTTAATCTACAGGAAATTTACATACATACAATACATGCAATTAAAAAAGAAAAACGACAAATACCGTCTAACGTTATATGTCAGGTTAGGGCTGTAATAACTCAAAAAATGTAACGATCTTATTTGATTTTGTTGTTTGCAAATTTTGTTGTTCGCACATATTGTTTAGACCATAATGTTTAGACTATGCTAATCATCTTACGATTTTGAGGAAATTTTATACGACGATACAGTAAAAACCCGCATAAAAGAACACATGTTTTAGGGGTTCAGGCTGATCTCCTTCTTATTTATCGGGTGTTTTCTGCGAAATCAGGCTGAAAGTGTTCTTAAGGTGTTCTTAAAATTGTTTCTAAAATTAAACACTGAACAAGACCACCAACACTGAACAGACCAAATAATGTTTCATTTGGTTGCATAAATGTATTTAGCAAAGTTCAAACACATTGACAGTATCTAATTCAATAATTCATGCCATCCAGCTTTTTACACGAGAACAATTTTCACTTTTCAGGCAGAATGTGTTCTGATGTCTATGATACTTTTTAAACCAAATTTCAGCTTGAGTGTTCATAATCCACTTGTTCTTATATGCGGGTTTTTACTGTATATTGAACATGAAGTACTTCATAGATCTTTTAGCACGCTAAGTTTAGCCTACGTGCAGACTCAACGGGTTCTCTTAATTTCAAATAAAATCCCTTTTCACAACAAAACAGCCTGCAGCATTCACCTTATGCAGAAAGCAACAAAGGAAATAAGTATGGACAAAAATTACAATCTGCGTTTATCAAGTTCACATTTTATATGCTTTTCTATATCCATTCCTCCATTCACTGACAGGATGTATCAAATTTGACTTATTGATGAATATTTTCCGGATTAAATGACAAATGAGCTGCAAGGATAAACGGATAAGTGCACGGTAATGTTGTTTTAATGTATCTATATTTTATGAGGTTTTTAAACAGGTATAAACTACTAAGAAAAGAGCGTTATTTAAATGTCACAGGGAGGATATCAGTTGCTACTGGGTCGCTAGTTGGTTCTTATCCGCTTCAAAAGATTATCCGCCATTGTGGATTAAAGCCAAGCCACAGAATTGATACTACAGTTGAGATTTAAGATTAAACTAAATTGCACAAACAAATGTTTCAAAATTAATTTGCTAACAGGCTTTGACATTGGGATATTGTCATACTGTACCGTGTGAGTCAAAAGAGTCAACATGTTTAGTGGGCTGTGGAACTAAACGAATGCGTTTTGCGGGCTGTAGAATTAAATTTACCCCTTCAGGACGATAAAGCTTGTTATCCGATCAATTTTTGGATTCTTAAATATTTGGATAGCACACACATCTACCTAAAATTTCTGACAATTTCAAGAGATTTTCCTTTATTTTCGATTGCATTATAAGCAATTTAAAGCAACGTCTTCCCAGCTAGGAAAATGCTGTTTACATCAGGGGGAAGATTTAATGGCTAAAGGTTGGAGGTTTCTCGTGCCCTTGATTCTGTTGAATAGATTTTGTCGGTATTTATACCCATTACATCATTATGAACTCTGCACTAAATACATAAAGGATTAACACGAGTAACATTTTGTTGAATCTGTGGCCAGATTATATTTATGTCAATCATTGACAATAATGGAGTTTTACGCTAAGAAACTATTCCCTTTCCTGAAAATTAAATTTTCAGCAACCAATGAATATTTATACAGTTACCTGTACCAAACGGCTCACGTAACTGGCTGAGATTTGGCAGACAGAGATACAAAGCATAGGGGGATCGAACTGTGGCTCAGTTTTGAGTAAAAATGCATGGTCCAAATTTAACATTTGAATGAATCCCGAAACAAGGACAGATGGTGAATGATTCTACCAAACAAAAATTTCTCATCTAAGTTAGCCTTTGACTGATGGATTAAAATTGGATTGGATTTGAATTTGAATGGCAAGTACATCATGGACCAGAATCAAAAATGGAATTTTCACTCTCATGCAAACCTCTTACCACCATTTTCCTACTCGTTAGTCAACTGCCCGCCAAACGCGTTAACTTTTCTTTAACTCAACCGGTACCATTAAGGAAGGGTTAATTAAGCACAACCTAAGGTTTGTTCTCGGGTACATCACACAGAGGCAGACGAGAATTTAAACTTGTCAAATATCTTCGGAAATGTGCCCTAAACTTCCCGTGGTAACTAACAGCAGGGACATGCTACGAAATATGCACAAACACTCTAAGAGAAGAAATCCTTTCCTGGTAAATCGTTGAAAAGAGCACTGCTCGAGGGTCATTGGAGCTTTTTGCAATATTCATAATCTCAGTGCAAAAGGTCGAAATGCTTCTGTTCTGAAGAGTTTAATAGTTGCAATGAAGAGTGCGAATAATGCTACATGCAAGCAATTTTGCTAATCAATATATGAATTTGCAGATTGTTGTTATACATATCACCTTATCTTGAAACAATTTCTATTCGTTAAGTTAAGACACATCAAGAACATTTTCAATGCATTATGGCTTTTGATATAAATAAGAGACAAAGAAAGTCATTTCATTGTTTCATCGGATCTCCTTGCATTACAATTTTACATTGTTCACTTGCACTACTCAATACCATAACTAAAACGGTCTACAATTGAGTACAACTGAGATATTATGGTCATGCAGCCAGAGTCCAGAAGAAAAGTCAGACAATTCTCTCTGTACCAATCTTCTTCAATTTTCTCAATTTTCTCTCAGTGCCAATTTCGTTTTTCAAACTAAATTTTTTCGAGCTTCTCGCATTGTTTTTAACCCGAAATATATAAACCAGTCGCTGTTCCGAAAATAACCCAAAACTTTCTGAGGTTTCTCATAAAAAATACGAAACCATTCTCAACTATGACAGTAACAAGCAAAAAGCCTTACGACCAATAGCTGTGGAGCTGTGAGTTTTTCTTTATTTTGCACATGGCCTTATGCCTAGCAAACCTTGATTTTCACACTACCAAGATTTTCCATCAAGACAACTTTGAACAAAATCAGACAAATAAATCTTTTCCTTAACGAATAACTACCATTTTGAAGCTCTCTTATGTCCACACTTTTGCTCAGAATGTTTTGTTGCCTTTTATGAACAGTCATTTTTCACCAAATATCTTAATTTGTACAAAATTCTTGCTTTTGCAGACAGTATAAAGGGAGTTTCAAAAAACTTTTCTCTGTTTGAACAGTTCCAGAAAACAACCATGTCTCGCTTTGAGCGATATAAATGGCAATCTCTGGCTTAAAGGCTAACTTGGATTCATATTACTTTTTCACCTATAAAAAGATCACCAAAGTATGGATTTTCTAAAAACTTTCCGCTCAAAAAATCTTTGAAAAGGAAAAAATCTAGCGATAAAGAAATGTTCCATTCCTTCTACTTTTCACATCGAAGGTGTGAAGAGCATACAAATGCGAGTCAAAGTTTTAGATTTGTGTTCAAACTATGCAATGTACAACATGCGGACCACAAGAGTCTCAAGAAAAATAATTTTTCTCAACATGAAAAAAATTGTGCTTTTTATGGGCACCACAGTCAAATATTATCTTGCTTGGATCCTTGTTCAGAGCTTACGCTCCGTACTGTTGGAATTTGTTAGAAAATGTGTATTTCTGGAGATTTTCGGCTGCAGGTTTAATGATGTTATTGATAAATTGCTTTGAGTTCTTTCGTGCATATTTCCGGTATTCTGCTTTCAGGAAAATATTGACAGAAAATCAGTACGTGCAGATACAAAAGAAATACTCAGACCTGAGTATAATAGATTCCTGTTTGACTTTTTATTAAATAACACACATTTTTAGTAAAATAACAGCTCAAATTGGGAAACATTTTTTGGGATACATACCCATTACCTATCTCCAGAAAATGAACTGATCTTTGAGAAATCCTAATCCTTGATTTACTAGAATTCACTGAAATGCTAGGGGATATTTTTGCTTCAGTGAGTCAATACCATATTTGCCGAGGTTGTCTGAAGCTTTGATAGGTAACTACTAGAATGTTGGAACTATTTGGTAACTCAAAGGCATATCAGCAGATAAAATGCAGCTCTGTCAGATCAAAGGATTTTATCATCAGAATAGTATCTGGACTATGTGACACAGAGCCACACAGAAAATATTTAATAAAGAACTCACCAAGATGTGCTCTATCAGAGACAATTATTCTTTCTTCAATTTGATCCAACCCTTAAAAGACGAAATTGAAATGTTCAGTTTGTTTGCACAAAGGGGATTACTCTAGAGTATAAAATAACTTGAAATGGTTTCTAAGCAGAAGCAGAAACTATAAACAGGGCACTTATAAAATGCCACACAGAACTGTTGTAGGTCTTTTTGCAGCACAATGGGCACAGAGGCGGAAATAGAGGAAAAATTGAATTCTTAGAATTCCAGTTTTGTTTACATTTCCTGAAAGCTGAATAAATTCTAGACTCAACAGTGCAAATGAAAACTTCATATCTTATTCCGTTCCAAAATTACCTTACTTTGAAACCTGGAGAAGTTGGAAACATTTTTGAACCTCGCCAAACCTGGTTATTTCAATTGCTCAATTATCTTTTGAATATATAGTTTCTTGTCATTTCTTTGAATTACACTTCATTTCTGGACGTGCATTATCATTTCATTTCACTTCTTATCACTTTGTTTTGTTCTTTCTTTTTGTTTCTTTTCACTTTGTTTTGTTTCTTATCATATTTCTTTACATTTTGTTTCATTTCTCATTGTTTCTTGCCATTTAGTTCTGTTTTGTTACATTTCTTTAGCATTTCTTGCATGTTAACTAACTAAAGTGTATAGTATCAAAGTATCTAATGCAATGTGAACAATGGAAGATTATAAGTTAAATGAAATAATTACCATCTTTGTTTGAAGAAATCTACAGGAGTTATGAACATTCTACCAATAAAACTCAAGAGAATCCTCCGTCATTCGTAATTCAGTGCAATGCATCTTGGTACAAAGGTCTAATCACCAAATCTGACATACCTTTTGCTTTATTTGTTTCTAATTCTTTGAACAGTGTGGGAAGATGCAGGACAACTCCATTACCTGATTTGACAGAAGAGATACTAAAATGTGAGATATTTAGAGAGTGGAAAGTAAAGTAGATTCTTCCTAAAGAAAAATTGTCTGCTGTGAACAGGTATTATTGGAGAATTGGAACCTTTTCGGCTCAGGAAGTTTTGTTGGGAAAGGAGGGGTTTTCTCCTCTTGAGGAGCTCCAGCACATTGTGCTAAAAATCTTCAAAATAAATACATTGATTAGTCATGTCTTTTTAACTATTATAGTAAGAATGATACTTCAAATCTGCAAATGAGCAAACTACAATTTTGTCTAAGTACATTTGAGAATTAGCAATAGACATCTCTCTCTAACTCAGATTGGATGAGTAATCATAAACCTCTCATTAAATTTTCTTTTCTGTAACAAACACCTCCCTCTATCAAAAATACCTTGCTCTATTACAGGGCTGCTATATAAACAAAACTTTCAAAAAATGTTCACTTTCACTCCCTAAATGCAGGCAAATAGCAGTAGATATATCCCAAATGAGGATACTTTCTATGGATTCAAATTCCAGAGAATTAGCTAGAAGTCAATTAGATTTTCAGGATTTTTCATACTATGAAGGAGCATAGGGCTCAAATCTTTTGAATCATTAAAAAGGTGGGTGTAAAATTCAATGACATTTTCCTTTGAATTGAATGGCTTGAAAGGAAATTATGGTACTTTGCTTTAAATATGCTGTGGAAATTCTTTTATATTTGTTTTGATAAAATTCATGGACAATTTTTGAAAANAAGATATTTGGAAAGTTTCGCGAGGATCAGCGCAACGGTGCTCGAGTTTTACGCCACACAAAATTCGCTTCACGTTTTAATAATATAGAATAGATATAGATGATACTTCAAATCTGCAAATGAGCAAACTACAATTTTGTCTAAGTACATTTGAGAATTAGCAATAGACATCTCTCTCTAACTCAGATTGGATGAGTAATCATAAACCTCTCATTAAATTTTCTTTTCTGTAACAAACACCTCCCTCTATCAAAAATACCTTGCTCTATTACAAGGCTGCTATATAAACAAAACTTTCAAACAATGTTCACTTTCTCTCCCTAAATGCAAGCAAATATAGCAGTAGATATATCCCAAATGAGGATACTTTCTATGGATTCAAATTCCAGAGAATTAGCTAGAAGTCAATTAGATTTTCAGGATTTTTCATACTATGAACGAGCATAGGGCTCAAATCTTTTGAATCATTAAAAAGGTGGGTGTAAAATTCAATGACATTTTCCTTTGAATTGAATGGCTTGAAAGGAAATTATGGTACTTTGCTTTAAATATGCTGTGGAAATTCTTTTATATTTGTTTTGATAAAATTCATGGACAATTTTTGAAAAATTTGATCATCATAAATCCTAAACCAATAGAGGAAAACTGGTATAACCTGCAAGGAAGCATAGTTTATGAAGGTCTAGAAATATGGTGGCAAGCAGAAATCTGTAGCTTTTCTGGTTTAGGATTTAGAAATTTGATGATNTTTTTAACTATTATAGTAAGGATGATACTTCAAATCTGCAAATGAGCAAACTACAATTTTGTCTAAGTACATTTGAGAATTAGCAATAGACATCTCTCTCTAACTCAGATTGGATGAGTAATCATAAACCTCTCATTAAATTTTCTTTTCTGTAACAAACACCTCCCTCTATCAAAAATACCTTGCTCTATTACAAGGCTGCTATATAAACAAAACTTTCAAACAATGTTCACTTTCTCTCCCTAAATGCAAGCAAATATAGCAGTAGATATATCCCAAATGAGGATACTTTCTATGGATTCAAATTCCAGAGAATTAGCTAGAAGTCAATTAGATTTTCAGGATTTTTCATACTATGAAGGAGCATAGGGCTCAAATCTTTTGAATCATTAAAAAGGTGGGTGTAAAATTCAATGACATTTTCCTTTGAATTGAATGGCTTGAAAGGAAATTATGGTACTTTGCTTTAAATATGCTGTGGAAATTCTTTTATATTTGTTTTGATAAAATTCATGGACAATTTTTGAAAAATTTGATCATCATAAATCCTAAACCAATAGAGGAAAACTGGTATAACCTGCAAGGAAGCATAGTTTATGAAGGTCTAGAAATATGGTGGCAAGCAGAAATCTGTAGCTTTTCTGGTTTAGGATTTAGAAATTTGATGATGTCATGGCCTCAAATTTAACAAATGCGGCCATTTTGAAACTAATCTAGATATCAATAAATTTCCATGGCAGATTTACAGCAAAACACTCTAAGTTCCTTCCAAGCCAGTTAATTAAAAGGAAACTGTAATAAAATTTTACACTGACCTTTTTAAAGATTTGAGCCTTATGCTCTATCAATGATTTGTGAGACACCATTGGATTTTGGGCTATGAGTCTCAAACACAAGAAAGCCCACTGCCGGCTTAAATAATTTGATGACATACGCTCTTTGTTTGCTAAAATCTTTTACAGCCCCTTTAAATACCTATCAAATGTGAAGAGTTAAAAAACACCCCAGGCAATTCTTAGATCAAATATATTACGCTGCTTACCAATTACCGCCTTGCAAGAACGATTGGTGATGCCACTGTGGAGAGAGAAATATTGACGTCAAATTGTTGAAATGTTAATTAAATACCAGGTGAATCTAAAAAGTTTACCGGGTGAGCCAGAAAAAAGTTCCCACTTTCTAAAATTTTAGCACCACAAGTACTTCATGGATTTGAATGATTCAAATTTTAGTTGAAAGCCAAAAGATCGAAGTATTTTTGTGATTTTTCTCGTCTTCTTACAAGCACTGCAAATATAAGTAAATTCAACTTTACAAAATTTCATGGCTGCAAAATGACAGAAAAAGGCCTAAAACACTTGATCAAATCGTTAG
>REGL01001108.1:80887-95600 GCA_004194395.1 Aurelia aurita complex sp. Pacific | reverse complement strand
AGGTAAATTAAAATAACTGTGCTGCTTTCATTTAGAGTGCTGTTAGAGTGCTGTATGGTGCTAAAATATCAAATTTTAAATCGATCATTTTCTCAAAACCTGCAGTGGTCGTATCTGGTGTGCTCGGAGTAGCTTTGGTCGTATTTATTGAGGTCTCTTCAGTTGTAGTTACACCAGGAGTGGTCTTTCCAAGCGTGGTGTTAATCGTAGTCTCTGTGATAGAGCCTAGAATGTAGTTACTAATGTTTACACAATATTATGTTCATCAAGGTATTAAGCCATTATCACTACGATTTTTATACAGAATGTGTGTGTTCTTATCATATAGGAATAAAAATAAATATTTCCGTTTCACGGCTAAAGGACTTACAAAGTTCATTTTGTCATCTTCGAGAGTAAAAACATGAATTTTGAGTCGTTTTGGGAAATGGGACTTGTACTTAGGCCATACGCCATTTCTATAAAAATGACTGTTTAAAGGGAATCGACGAATTAAAAGCTGGCCTGGGCCAAGCTATAAATAATGTATATTGTAATTGATAACTTTGGCATGTGCCGTTTCGCAGTGTAGCTGAAGAGACGATGGATACGTTGGCGTTTCCTTTAGTCTGTTTATAGTGGCCAATAGCGATAACTGATGTGACCGAGTGAATTGTTTTGAATCTAGTGGGGTCTACCCACGTGAGTTCAAATTCCGTCGTTGGAATTACAAGCCGCAAGCCAACTCAGCGGTCCATCCTTCCGAGATCGGTAAATGAGTACTCAAAGGTAACTCTGAGGTAACACAAAAGTAACTCTGAGGTAACACAGGCCGAATTGCCGCAGGCCCACATCAGCTGTACAGCTGCCATATACCCAGCCTGCGTTAGCAAATGCTTACTTGCTATAATGTTGAACTCAGTAAATTGCAAGATTTCACAACAAGATTTTGAGTTAAATCAAAGATTTGATTGTAATACCTCCTGTGGTAGTATGCGTTGGACTTGGATTAGATTTGGTCGTATTCACAGATGTCGTTTCCGTTGTGCTTGCAACAGCAGTGGTCGTTTCAGTTGTTGTTGCACCAGCAGTGGTCGTTTCGGTTGTGGTGGCACCAGCAGTGGTCGTTTCAGTTGTTGTTGCACCAGCAGTGGTCGTTTCGGTTGTGGTGGCACCAGCAGTGGTCGTTTCAGTTGTTGTTGCACCAGCAGTGGTCGTTTCGGTTGTGGTGGCACCAGCAGTGGTCGTTTCAGTTGTTGTTGCACCAGCAGTGGTCGTTTCGGTTGTGGCGGCACCAGCAGTGGTCATTTCAGTTGTGGTGGCACCAGCAGTGGTTGCTGCAGTTGTAGTCGGAATTGCAGTGGTCGTAGTAGGAAGTGCTGTTGTAGTTGTTGGGCCTAAAATGGAAGCAACGAGTTATAGAATTGAATATGTTGATAAATTATGACTCTTGATTGACTTGAGGTTGCAGGCCAATCAACAGCAAAAACAGGATGACTGAAATATTTTTCTTAAACGTAGACCGTCAAATAAGCTAAGAAAATCTGAAGAGTTTTTAAATCATATTTCTACATCATTTCCCATCTTGATAACGTTTTTCACTGTTTTGTGGTTGCAAATTGTGACATAACGAAACAGATCATGCTACCTGCATTGGGTGCACTGTGTAAATTATATTTTAAAAAATTCAATGGAAATCCCAAGAGGTTAAGCCCCAGTCCCTTACCCTAGATTTTAAAACTGAGCACAAGAGCAAATTGTGCTCAGGAAAGCTTTCAATCAAGCCCTCATTAAAATTCATCCGACAATTATTCATCCGACATATTTATGACTTGGGTATATTCCCTTGGGAATTCAAATTAAATTTTTTAAAAAGTTTTCACAAGCAAATATTAACCCAATGTTTAATGTCAAAAATAAATGTCATGTTATCTAAATGCCTCGCCACCCTTCATTACAAAAGTTACCACAGATCAAATTTCGAAAGAAGTTTATGATCTATTCTTAGCAATACACACTACACAATACACACTACACACTACACACTACACACTACACACTACACACTACACACTACACACTACACACTAAACACCAAAGCCCTCTCTAAAAGGAGGTATGGTTAACCTGGCATCATGGATGGTCAATGATAGCAGGTGACTACAGGAAACGTTATCTTGCGGATAATATGCCAGCAACAACAAAAAGGTAGCCCAAAATGAACCTGGTACTTTATACCTAAAGGATTGGCTACCAGGACCGCAGTAGCCTGATTACAAGTTTGAAGTTATCGCAATTGATAGACAGATGGACGCTCAAACTACCAGTTTGAGCAAAACAAAATTGTTGTCCTTGTTATTGTTATTGTTGTTGCTGTTGTTCTTGCGATAACAGGGACCATCTCATGAATCCAGGGCCGTAAGGCAACACAGCCACAAGACGAGCCTAACCTCCTTGTAAATAGGGCCAAAACGCATCAAAGCTCCTGCAAACAGAGCCTAAAAACATCAAAGCATAATATCTTGAGATAGCATACGTTTTGTGGTTGTTGGCGTTAAACAAACATGACCAGAATCCAGGCTACCACCCGAACCAGGACTTCTGCAATCAGGACAGGCAAATCCAGCCGGGCAATGACAGTGTCCATTGTTATTACAGATCTGAAAGTCAAAAACAAAGAATGAAGTATCATATTTTCTATCCAGACTGGAATCCTATCTAACCAAACAAATAAATTCCCGAGGCAGATGTTTAGATATATCCCTCTTTCTTCTTTGTATGCTCATGTTTTCTCTAAAAACCATTTCTGGATTGCACTTCGAGCGAGCTAGCTACCTGAGTTTAGTTTCAGAGCAATTTTTGGGGCTTGCTTTGTTTTTGTTTGTGACTTGACCAACTGGGAATAGAATTCCCTTTGTCTGCAATTGCTAATCGCTTTGTACTCAAGTGTTAATCAAAAGAAGTGGATGTCATTGCAACATTATCTGTCCTCGTTTGACCGGTCAGCAGCTTGAAAAAATTTAGCTTGATATAAAGAAAAATGCAGTGAATGTTTCAAGTAAAATATCTACTCTTACCCCTCCATTAAAACATGTGTTATTGTTTGGACAAGATTTGATGAAATCAAGTGACGTAATATTCACACATTTACGACTGATACAAATCTAGAAATGAATAAAAAGCAGACATGTGAGTGTTAGGGTCTATCATAGACTTACTACATATGGCCCAGCCATCGATCCACTTTAAAGCTATAAAGAATGAGGGTCTGGGGAGAGTAATATCTTTCTGGTAAATGGCAGACGAACACTTGGCAAAAAATGGCTACCATGGGGCTCTAACAACTGATAGCTTGAACTCTACAAGTAATAATAAAATATAAGAATCAGTGTTGGTTTTAAACTTAAAGTGACAGTAAGGAAATAATCGCCAAATAATCCCCAAACTTGGAGTCATGATCGTACAGTGCATAAAACAAATCGTACAAAATGTCTGACCAAAGGCAACTATTCATCAGTCCAATCAGTGTGCCGTATCTGATTTCTGATGTGCTCTGATTGGCTATGAATTCGGTTCGACGCCAGACTCACGACATAGTCCCAGTTATCGCAATGACAACAATGGTAACAACAGCAACATTTTTGACATATTCTTAATTGAATTGAATTTTTTGCTCAAACTGGAGCGTACATTAGTCTATCAATAGCGATAACTACGAATATGTAATCAGTTTAGTTATACTCCTGAAACTGTGAGCACAAAATTTGAAAGAAAAGACAGAGCTGAATTCATACCTTTCCATCTCCACATTTCGTTCCTTGCTCGGTCAAAGATGGATTGACAAAGTCCGGTCCTAAATCATAAACAGCTTGCCTGCGGAGGAGATCAAAAGCATACTGTAAAAGTTCTATTTCAGTCCCGTTTCTTTTGAGCCACTCTCTAATAAGCCCGTCCCTGCTTCCATCGAATATGAGTGGCTAACCTTTGCGGGGTTTCGGTGGGCCGATTGGCTCACTGGGTGGTTGGTGGTTCTTTGGGGGACATTTCTGGGGGCCGGTTTTCCGTGTTCGTTGGGGCAGCGAGGTGAAGTACCTCAAATCCCAAGACCTTGATCACAATGATGTACGAAGGGTCTTTATATTGTTCCTACATAGTATCTGTTTGCTCATGCACCGTTGTTTAATAGCAATGTAGTTTTGATTTTCATGCAGAATGTATAGCAACTTTATCACCTTGAATTTTGAAGAGGAGGCAACTCAATAACATTTTGTTTTCTGCCTTCAAATCAACGGTAGATAGATTCGTGTTGTGTAGCAGTGTGTACAGGGTGTCCAAAAAATTGTGTCCTGCTCATATGGCTGCTGTGGAGGAGCTCAAGTGTCGTTTGTCTCGGTTTGGGAAACAACTACTTAATGTTACATTTCCTCTGCCATGAAGCAGCAAGCATTTGTCAGACTGACTCAACAAAGTCTCAAACTCTTCGTTAAAGCCTGACCTATGGAGCTGTGTAGCAACCGTCACAACTGACGCCACAGCTCCTCCATAACAGCCATACAAACAGGGCACAATTTTTTGGGACACCCTGTATTCTAAATTTTATATATCGTAATAAAGTTTGATTCTGAAAAGCATGGGAACTATAAGAGAGAAATCTTACTCGCATTTCACATTTATTGCGACACCATTCTGCCACACCCAAAAATTTCGTGTTCTTGCTTTAGGTGCCCAACCAATCACTGGCCAATAACCAGGAGGATTATAACATTGCACTGTGCCGCAATTGTAGTCCCTAAAATAAATGGCACATTAACTGTAGACTTTTTATTTTCGTCCTAGTTATTACTACAGCTACCTAAACCACTACCTTCACTGCCTACTCAATTCATCCCAACCCTGACCCGACATCAAATGTCAGGCGGAATCCATTGGTTTTTAGTATCCATTAGTTTTTAATCGTTCGTAGTGTAGTTGTATGTAGTCAGACGCGAAACGCGGGCAGCAGATTCTGCGTGTCACAATCCAATTCGTATAGGCCTAAATACCAAAACATGACTGCTGTACCTCTTTGTTCGCTGTAAATCTGATGAAATAAATTGAGCAATGAATCCAGTAGTGTTTGAGAAGGTTCTATTCACCTTTCGGTTTCACCAAGCATCATAAATCTGACTCAATAGCCTCTTTGGTGACTTTCTTGCCCACTTCGACTTGTAGATTATCTCTTCGCAGCTTCAAAGTTGCTTTAGCAAGATCGCTGTTTACGACTTTCAGGAATTTGGGATAGACAAAATAACTTTGCAAATACATGAAATCGACATAGACGAACAATATCTGTCAATTAAATCCTTGAGATTGTCAAGAACAATGTCGATGGAGATGGATTGAAATGTGCGATAATCTCATTCAAAATCTCCATAGACGAGTCGATGCTAAGCCTAAGCACTTTTCATACAAATACGATGAAAATGTCCCGCGCAATGTCACGTATGAATTGGCCATGGGGTAGTCATTGTTTTCTGCTCCCCTTGGTATCGTTCATGTGGTGTTCTATAGTAATTAAATAAGTATAATTGAATGTAAGACTTATTTTAGATATTCTATATGAATAGAAAACAAACCATTACCTCCCTAACAGCTCAAACTAGAACTCACAATTGTACAGCTCAAAACAGGACTTGGCTACGATCTGCTTCGATCTCTTTCGTACATCCATGGGCAATGATGCACCGTTGATATGGCCTATATTACGATCAAAATTGTATTTTTACTCACTGTGTTGTTTCTCTTCCACAGGATTGCAAGTTAAGCTTGATAATGTTGCTATTCCTTCGTTCTTCTCTCGTCACAGCAAGGAATCGAATGTTGCCATTATCCAAATACAGTTGAATCAGTTGGAGCTCCTAGGCAGCGATATATCTTATTTCAAACTTCCCTTAGACGTAGACTTATAATAATAATGATAATGTAGAACTTACGCTGGCGCACAAGCTTGTATTTGACCCTGTGCGTTTTTCCCACAATTTGAATAAGCATTGCCCAAAAGATTCTCTCTAAAGCAGACATCATAACCTTTCAATGTACCTAAACGAGAAAAATAATACATCTTAGATCTAACAACCACGAGAAAATTAAAAGTCATCGGTAACAATAAAATCTTTCGGAAAAAGGCCAAGAGTATCTTCTTGATAGGCAGGGAGCATTAGACTTTTGACGATGAGTCCCTTTTATCCCAGCGGTATGCTCAACAGGGACTCATAATGAAACAAAGAAAAAGCTGATACTGTAATAAGCATTCATCAGTCGAATTATTGATGGAATCATGGCTTCGAATCTTGAATCACGGCCTCTAATCTCGAATCTCGTGCGAATGTTATCAGTTGCTCGATCGAATCGAAACTCCATCATATTTGCCGTCACCATAGTAATCCGCAAATCTCGCAATCTGATTGGTACTCTAGGAAGTCGAGAGTGTGGGCCTAAATAGGGTCAGGTTTTTCAGAGTAATAATATGAGTCTCTGTATGACCAAAGCGCAATCATCAAGTCAAAGAGCAAAGGGAAATAAGAGACTCCAGGTCATAAGTCTAGGGAGCAATGCCTTTTCAAATGGGGATTGTCATTTTAGAACTCAACAGGTACAAAATTGTAGTCTAGTCTTGCGTTCCTTAGCAGAGGTTCCAAATCTTTGAAAAGGCTGGTGTAAAATCGAGTGACCTATTTCTTTCAACTGAATGACTTTACAGAAACTTTAGCTATTTCTCTATGATTCTACCGTTGGACTTATCTGAAATCTTCAATATTTTCAGAAATAGAGTGATTTTCTTCTTTTTCAAGAATTCAAGAAAAATCGTCACATCCTCAAATCGGTTGAAATGTAAGATACGCTGTAATTTCAAAAATATTCAAAATTTCTGTTAAAGATTTGGAACTTCTGCTGCGTTCCTTTGGCAATCAAATTCAAAACAATCATTATTTCATTCAACGTCAGGCAGCTGGATCTAAATGCTTTGAAATGAAACAATGTTAAAATCTTAAACAATACAATCATGATTGTTTTGATTGCCAAAGGAACGCAAGGTAGGACTACCAAAGTCCTCTGAAAATTTGGGGCTTGGCTTGAAACTTATAAAGAAAACACAGGTAGTGAGGGAAATTAGTGTATCATGGAAATTAGTGTAAAATCATTACAAATACCTCTCTTTCTTGCTTCAATTTCTTCTAAGTTCGTCTGCCATCACAAGAGTAGGCCAACCGCTACTTTTTGCTTAAAACTCATTCCAGTCTCGAAAAAATTAATGGCGGTTGGCCTACTATCGTGATGGCAGACGAACTTGGCAGAAATTGAAGCAAGAAAGAGAGGTATTTGTAGTGAGTTTATACTAATTTCCATGATACACTAATTTCCTCCACTACCGGTGCAAGAAAGCACAGAAACATACCTTTTCCCCAGAGAGTCACGCATTGCTCATTGTGTGTTTTACACCCACCTTCAAAGCAGTAGGCCTGTTGAAAAGATGACATGTTCAATCAAATTTCTTCAAAATAAAAAATTACTTTATCAATAGATAAAAACTGATCTTTCCAAAAAATACAAAGAATTTTACCATTTTTATCATATAACAATCCAAACACTGAATTCTCTAATGAATATCACATGTTTTATGTTTTACAGCAATTTCAGAAGAATAATACTCACAGTATCATTTCGGCAGGGCATACCATCTCGCTTGTAAAAGTTTGTCGGACACTGTAGATAGAAGACAAAAACAATCATTAAAGTTTCCTGAATTATTTGTCTGAATATCCAGTGTTTATTAAACGTACAATTGGCACAAAGAGCAAATTTTTCTGAAGTGAGTTGATAGAGCACATCAGTACCTTTCAATCAAAGTAAATATCGAGTCACATCACTTTAAAATTCATACAATAATACTCTTGTTTAAAGCTTTGCTTTAGAAATCAACTGAAAAATTACGATGTGCATGAGATGTGCCTTTCACAAAAATGTTCAATCTGCGTTCGAAATTGCAAAGCCCGGTTTTCCCGAATGAATCGAAGTTTGTTTAAATGGTTGAATAGCAGTATAAACTACCTCGTTCAGGATAATGTCTTAACTTCGTTATTTCTTGACGCATTAGGAATCGTTATCACGGCCGTAGGAAGCATCCTAAATTTGGGGGGGGGGGCACAGGACTTTAGGGGCACTTTTTTCATTCAGGCAAAGGGGCACTTCCTGGAACAAAAAGGGCATTTCTTTGCTTCATGGAAGATCTGGGGGCACGTGCCCCACACTGCCCCGGTTCTTACGTCTATGGCCGTTACAAATACCCATTGTATATCTAATAAAATAACTGCGTTAATACCTCGCCACTTTTGCCATTACATGCTTCCTCCAGATCACATTCCGTCTGTGGTGCCCTGCAAAGTGTTCCTTGCGCCACAAACTGTCAACAAGCAAAATCAGTTGTAACAAAATGTCATTTAAGGTACCTTTCTTACAGTTTTTCCTGTAAATAATGCTCCCTTTTTATCAAAAATTCGCAAGACATCTTACTGATTACAATAACTACAAACTACGCTACAATACTACAGAGCAGGCCTCGTTAAAGGGGCTCCGTCGTCAAACAGTAAACAAATCCGTAAACTCGCACGTGTCGGGGATTATCCATTGTTCATCCATTGTTCTTTGCAGTTTGTTTGGTGGCTGCACCCAAGCCACCAAAAAGCGACCGTTAAAAATCCATTTATATCCGAGCAATCGTAGAAGATATGAATGTTTGGTTTGTTCCTTAGTGAAGTACAATGATTAATGCCCAAACAGCAACTTTCATTTTGAAAAAAATACGAAAATCCTGTGTGATATCACCTTTCAAAACACTGCAAAAATCATCGTTTCGTTTAAATTTTGACGACGGAGCCCCTTTAAGAAACGTCTGTACCTGCGAGCAAATGGTTGGGGGAAAATGTGCCTGCAGTCAAAGCATTCTGAGTACAGTAAAGGTAATGTGCAATGATAATTTGTGCCTGCAAATGGTGCTGGCGTGCTCGCATACAGCAATGAGGTCTGCTACAGAGACGATACCACGGGCAGTACAATACTTTGTCTTCCCGGCCCACATTACATACAATTTTTGTGAATCAAATACACAAATTCAACGCAGTTTTTATCTGAAACAGTTTAAATTGTTTCAGCAACATAAATGGAAAGCCTTTGGATCTAATACAAGATGAGGTTCAGTTAAAGTTTTGGCTAAGAGCTGACAGGCTTATTAGAGGCCGGGTGAAAACATATTTTCCGTTAATCTCAACTCACTGTGCAATTTTTGCAGCATGGTCCACTGGCGCAAAGCGCATTTGTTTTCAGCTTACATGTGGTAGCATCACAGCATGATGAAAGATCGGCACGATCACATTCCTGGAAGGAAAATTTGCATCAAATTAGCGTTGGCTACGGCACAAAGCATAACTTTGCCAGGGCCTAAAATAAGTGTGAATTTGACTGAGTTTGTGGAATTCTGAACAAAAATTTTCTTGCGATTTTGAAGTCTCGAAATATTTAGTACACTTCATCATTTTTCCCCAGGAGAATGTTGCAGAATCACGAAGAATATTTACCCCTGTCTGCCCCCTGCCCCATCAGTCTTGGTTCGCTTACCTGTACAGTTCCACAGTCACATTCTTCACCCTCCTCGATGAAAAGGTTACCACAATTAGAAGGACCAAATAGCTGAAATGAAACAAACTTGACATCAACGTGCATCAGAACTCATTGCTGCTATTACTTTGAAAATATTTTAGGAGACTGTAAAATCTTTTATGCTGTTGCTTCTATTTTATTTTGATCAGATTGACAAATCAGCTTTCAAAATGATTTCTTCAAAAAGCAGAAACATCGTGAAAATAAGAAATTTATAGCTCCCTTGATCAAAATTGCCACCGTTCAAGAGCGCTTACACAGCTCCAGAACAAAATTATTCCGTAGGCAGAAAGCGTCATGAATTAGGGTCAGGGACAGTGCAAAATTTATTATATTACATGGCCAGTGGAGAACAAAAATTCTTGCAAAAAAATCTGCTCGCCCTGTCTGAAATTATTGTGAAAAAACCCACTGCCCCGTTACCCATTCCTCAAAAAATGTGTCTCCCGTATTCATGAACAACAGACGTTGTAAAGCACCACCGATGAATTAGCCAAAGACCATATCAATTCTTGCCACTTACGAGTCTTTGTCAACGAAAAAACCGACTATGAAGATGAGGAAAAATGATTGATGAATCGTTCTTGCAAACAACTGACAAGGACATTTTGCGTCATTTTCATACACATCCTTCCAAGCATTTCTAAACTTGCATGATTCACAATTTTGTCCTCAAAATGAGCCATTCTATATTTCAAACTTCATCTTGCGCTTATAAACCCGTCCATATTGCTTTGTAAAAGTTTTGACCCAGTTCCGTACAAGCTCAAAGAAAGTAGTTGCCCCGTTACATTTTGCACCGGCCATGTTATAAAATAAATTTTTGAATTAGCAGGAACAGTGTAAATGAAAGGCTTATCTATTATACTTTTGGTACAGATCAAATATTTTACCCGTACTAAACGGTGTTTACGATAACGAAAATTAGTCAGTCAAACTCCGAGTCCGATGAACAGACACAAAACAGCATAGGTTCCAAATCTTTATCTCGGCGTAAAAAGTGGGTGTAAAATTCAATGACCTATTTCTTCTGATTGAATGGCTTGAAAGAAACTTTGGATACTTATCTATAATTCTACCGTTGGACTTTTCAGAAATTTTGAATATTTTTGGAAAGTACAGCGTATCTTACATTTCAACTCATTTGAGGATGTGACGTCATCAAATTTTTAAATCATAAACCAGATGAGTGACAGGCTTTGCTTGACACCATATTGTAGGCATTGATGAACCATAGTTTCCTTCGAAATTATTTCATGTTACGTCAAACTGTTTAGAAATTACGATAGTTTTAAGTCTTTTTGAAAATTTTTCTTGACTTCTTGAAAAAGAAGGAAAACACTCTAACTCTGAAAATATTGAAGATTTCAGAAAATTCCAACGGTAGAATGATAGAGAAATAGCTAAAGCTTCTTTGAAATCATTCAGTTCAAAGAAATAGGTCACTCAATTTTACACCAGGCTTTTTAAAGATTTGGAACCTATGCTACACAAAACAACAGAATGACAATCATCCAAAATTTATCTGAAAAAATATTAATTACTATGTTCATGCGTACCTTGGTAGGGACATCAAAAAGGCATGATCTCAATCCATCTGTAATCTTTTTATCAAAATATCGTTTACTGCAGTCCGTGAAACCAGCTGGAAATCCACTAAAAGGGAATATGAAATATTTACAGTGTGTGCCAGGCCCAGACAAAAGACCTTTTAGCTGTTCTGAAAAAAATCAGAATCGAACGATATTTCGCTACATTTTGTAGAATTTCGAATGTGCACAACAGTGATAGAAGCTCTAACGCCACTCGATCGAACGTCCCGTATAAAAATGCACAAAAATAACGCTCGATCCAGACTCTTTTTGTAGGATAGCTAAAAGGTCTGTTGCAAAAAAACTACATGGTGCGCCAAAATAAACTATGCACTTTTGGCAGGCCACGATAAATCGTACAATGGACTGATTTTGAAGATTTATGACTTATTCTTTAGCAGAAGGCCTGAATTAGATTGCAGGATTTTTCGTAAATTTTTTCGTTTTCAGTTTTTAGAGGCAGAAGCGAATTTCGTAAAATTTTCGTTTTCGAAAACACTGAAAACGATAAAAAACATCGATCAAATCTTAAAAGATAATACCGGGTGTCCCAAAATTATGTATTATAGTTTGATTGCTTACATGTCCATAACCAATGAACCGATTTTCAAACACTTTGTTTTATTTGATTGACTAAAGCCTAAATTGTATTTTAAGATGTTTGTTGTGGTTTTACCAGTTTTTGAAAATCCGTTCACCGGTTATGGACATATAAGCAATCAAACGATAATACATTATTTTGGAGCACCCGGTACATGAATGAATAAAGAGTGAACGTTTTCAGGGTGATTTGGGGATGTAGTACAAACTCTCGTGCAGCAGATTACAACTAATCGATTTCTTGATCGATATTTTTTACCGTTTTCAGTGTTTAAAACGAAAAAAGAATTACAAACCTTCCAGACGCAGCCATTACACAATATGATCCAGCACATGTGCATCCACCTTCTGAAAAAGCAAAGATTTGTTTCTAACTAACAACTTATCTGTTTTGAAACCATGTTGTATAAATAAATACAAAAAAACTAGCAATGGTTCCTTGGCTCAAATGCGATTTTCAAGTACACGTATTTTTTTTATAAAAAACTAAGAATTTGGGCCAGTACTGACAGTTTCTTAAAAATATCATATTTTGAGTACTCAGAGTTTCTTACGAGTTTCTTAGAAGTTCCATAACAATCTTCATGTTCACTACCTGTGCCCTCGTGAACATTTCAAAACAAGGTTTTTTAAGCCTTTCCAATGTTTAGACATCATTCAAGTACCTTAAAAGCAATGTGATACAGGAAACGAGTGAAAGTAAAGTAAAAATATGCGAAGGATTTCCTTTATCAAAATAAATAGTTTCTTAACTCATATTTTCCCAGTACTGGAGTTTCTAATTTTTTGGCGATCTGAGAGTTGAGTTTCTTATAGGCAGTTTCTTATAAAAAAAATACGTGTAGTGGCGGACAGGACACTAGGGGGAGGAAGTGCTGCCGCCCCCAGTCTTCGAGAAAGCAATGATCTTTTCTTTCAAAACGATAGGAATGAACGACGAATTTTATTAGAAACAATGGCTTCACCTCCTCCCTGCCAATATTTGCCAAAAGTGTCCAATTTTGAAGTCAAAATTTTGAAGATTTCCAAAAAATCCAATGCATTGGTAAAAATATAGCGAAATAGCAAAAATCTCTTTGAAGCTAGTCAGTTCAAAGAAATAGGTCTATAATTTTACACCAACCTTTTTAAAGAGTTTGAACTAATACTACGAACTTACGGTCATGTGGAATTCCAAGATTATGCCCAAGTTCATGTGCCACTGTGCCAGCAGTTATTCCAGCATTTGCTGTATAATCCTATGACAATAAAAATAGCTTAATGTTTTACCTTATTCAAATATAAATAAAGGTTTGAAAGTATGTGGCTCTCAAACCATTTATCAGAATCCTATAAACTGGTGATGCTTGTGTGGTAAACATAAGTCATTTCTCTAATTATAAGCTATTCTATAAAAATACCAGATGACCCAAAAAAAAACTTCACGAGCTAGATTGCACATAATATCCTGAAAGCAAATGTTATGAACACAAACAAGGTATTAGCATGTAGATGAAAGGCTAAGCTATCTTTTGAGATGTTGAGAGACTTTCATATCATACGCTAGACTGATTACAATTCGTCGTAAATATTGCTCGTTTGAGCAATTCAATTCAATAAATAAATAAATAAATAAATAGGTGAAGCCATTCAGTTCAATAGATAAGTAAGTGATAAAGTTTTCGAAATTGCGAGCGAAAACTGAGACGAATCGTAGCTAACAAGTCTAATCATAAGTAAGTTTAACTTAGAGCCGCAAAGTTTGATGGTTAGTTATGGGTCTTTAATATAATTACCCAGGTAACTCCAGCAGCAGATCGTCCACAAATGGTTCCACTGCCACCCATGCCAACAACAGAGCCATCGAAGTCCATGCCACTTGAGGAAAATAAATCATGCAATAAATAGGATGATCCAAGAGCCGATTCACGTAAGGATATACAAATGTTTAAAAGACAATCAGAAATATAGTAGTGGGACAAACATTTCGATAACAATCTACTTCAGTAATTGTTCTTACGCAACGACTTGGGGACCTGCCTAAACTTGCTCCAAGTCTCGTTCGCTTTCTTATTCGGGCCAGCTCGGTTGGCAGTGAGCTGCAAAAGTGGAATAAAACGAACGAGACTTGGGGCAAATCTAGGACCTACCTAAACACGTAGATAACAACAGGATAACAAAATAAACAACTAAACAAAGCGAAAGTGGAAGATAACGAACGAGACTTGGAGCAAATCTAGGACCTACCTAAAAACGTAGATAACAACAGGATAACAAAAGAAACAACTAAACAAAGAGACGGACCTAATACGCAAGTGTTATAACTGAAATAGAAAAGGGGAGGGCTGGAATGACAAAGAGAAATAAAGCAAACGGATGGATACTAAATGACAGCCAAATTTGCTGTCTGTCTGAATTTAATTCCACATGAGACAGACGGCACATCCGGCTCCCACTGCGTAAAGAGCCCCATCCCTATTTCTGCGATCTCAGCGCTTGGTGTTAAAAACCGCAAGTTCACTTTCACCTATACTAAAAGGTCATTAGATTTGGCTGACCGGTTCTCTCAACATTCAAATTTCCAAAAGGCTATTTACAAGCATAGATTCCAAATCTTTAACTCGGCGAAAAAAGGTGGGTGTAAAATTCAATGACCTATTTCTTCTGATTGAAT
Organism: Aurelia aurita complex sp. Pacific; assembly: GCA_004194395.1. Lineage (NCBI taxonomy): Eukaryota > Metazoa > Cnidaria > Scyphozoa > Semaeostomeae > Ulmaridae > Aurelia > Aurelia aurita complex sp. Pacific. Next base: position 81,083 of record REGL01001108.1, on the reverse strand, counting down.
GGCTTGAAAGAAACTTTAGATACTTATCTATAATTCTACCGTTGGACTTTTCAGAAGTTTTGAATATTTTTGGAAATTACAGCGTATCTTACATTTCAACTCATTTGAGGATGTGACGTCATCAAATTTCTAAATCATAAACCAGATGAGTGACAGACTTTTGCTTGATACCATATTGTAGGCATTCATAAACTAT